>QRFJ01000765.1:339451-590263 GCA_006176705.1 Cocos nucifera
AGGAGAAGCATCCTTCATTCTAGGAATTAAAGTCTATAGAGATAGACTAAATAGGATACTAGGTCTTTCATAGAAGATGTACATAGAGGAAGTGCTAAAGAGGTTTAGTATGGAAAACTCCAAGAGGGGTTTGGTACCCTTCAGACATGGCATTCATCTCTCCAAGAAGATGTAACCTAGCACACTTGAGGAGATAGAATGCATGAGCAAGATCCGTTATGCTTTAGCAATAGGGAGCCTTATGTATGCCATGTTATGTACATGACCTGATATAGCCCATGCTGTGAGTGTCACAAGCAGATATCAGTCAAATCTAGATGAAGAACACTGGACTTCTGTGAAACATATCCTTAAGTACTTGAGAAGAATTAAGGATATATTGTTGATTTTTGGTAATGGAGAACTCCAAGTCCAGGGATATACAGATTTGGATTTTATGTTCGATATAAAAGATCGAAAGTCGACATCTAAGAGTCTATTTGTGTGTAATGGTGGGACTGTCAGTTGAAAAAGTTCCAAGCAGACAGTAATAGCAGATTTCACCATGGAAGCAGAATACATTGCTGAGTCAGAAGCTGCAAAGGAGGCATTTTGATATAAGAAATTTGCCGTAGAGATCGAAGTGATGCCATCAGATACCATTTCTCTGTACTGCGATAATAATGGTGCCATAGCCCTTGCTAAGGAGTCGAGGTCTCACCAAAAATTCAAGCACATCGAGCGGTGATATCACCTCATTTGCAATTACCTCGAGAAAGGTTATGTCGAGGTCAAGAGAGTCAACTTCGCAAACAATGCGGTAGATCCACTCACAAAGTCATTGGGCCAACAGAAGATCAAAGCCCACTTTGAGAAGATGGGACTTAGATTTGTAGCCAATTGGCTTTTGGTCAAGTGAAAGTTTGTTAGATATGTGTGCCCTAGAAGCCAAAATTGGCTGACACTTATAATACACTTCTAAGGATAAAATTATAATTTTAACTATAAATATTAAAATGGATTATTTTTTATCATAAATGTGTATTTGAAAGTATCTATAATACATCCCTTGAGTTAATGGTAATGATAGTTCATATTTTCAAGAGTTAAAAATTTAAGACATGAATTTTTATTATTAACTCATAAAATGCTCCCGACCGTAGGATTATCATGAGGATGGTGATTGATCCGGAAGGTTGGTATACGATCACTTCTTTAGGATAGATGAGTCTTAAGTCTATGGTGTAGAGACACTGGAGTGAGAGTATAGGTACTCGTTAGAGAATGAGGGCATTGAGCGTGACCACCTCGAGCAGTTATCAAGAAGTCTACCTTCTCATCAATGACTGGCTCGAAGCTGCAGTGTCTGGTTCTTTGACCTGAGGTGCATTGATAGTTTACCTTGAGGGTGTTATAGTTTGACTACACTATAACTCGATCTCCTAGCCATTCGGAACCCTTAGGAGTATGTTGGCTATAGTATGTTCATTATAGAAATTGGATTGCATGAATAGGAGATCTATCTATCTCGGTAGATGAGGAGCAGCCCTATGATGATCATGAGAATCAAGTCCATAAGCCCATGGCCATGGCAGAGTAAAATAATAGAAAGAGTTTTTATTAGGATTTTCACATTGGACTTGAATCAAATGATTAATTCATATGACAAAAATTAGGATTTGACGAGATCACCTTAACCCTAATCCAATCGAAGATCAAGATGTAGGAACTTAATCACATAGGTAACTGCACCGAGAGATTCATTTTCAGTTCTGATCGATTGCCACCATATGCTGCTAAGTGTCACTGATGGATTTTGGAAGCAATTAGAATTATTTAGATGATCGATCATACTAGTTGTCTGAATCAGAAAAGTTCTGATCCATCAAAAGGTATTTTGATGATATCGATGATAGAGATCATGACATATCCCATTACCATATGGAACTGAACCTAACTGGATCACACAAATAAGGATTTGGATCTAGATATCATCAATTGGATTAATCCAGTTCAATTGATTTGAATAAAATTCAATTAGGTTCAAAAAAATCATGCTAGCACATGATTGAGCTTGATATTCTCCTTCAACAATCATTAAAAATTGTCTCAATTGAGCCAAATATGTTTGGGATCACTCAGGAATCTTTACTTAGTCTGATTGGAGCTTATCCAGATCAGAAAAGGGTTGTCTTAATTTATAAGATAAATTTGAGACAACACCTATCATTTTTCATCACCTACTAAATATTATCTTTGGACTTGGTCTAATGTTGACCTTTGACACTTAGACATCTGTCCATGTGTCATGCACCCATAAGAGAGAGCTTTGACCCTTGTCCCCTTGCTAAATAGTAGAAAGACAAGGGGCGCATGCTTAGGGAGGCATGCACCCTGATAAGTATCATAAATTCATCAATAAAAGTATTAATTTATTAATTAATTTATATTAATTTTTAAAAATTATTAATTAATTTATATATAATTTTTAAGAAATTTATATTTTTATTAATAAAAAAATAATTAAAAAACTAATAAAAATTAGAAAATAAAATTTTATAATCAATGGAAAGAGCTCATTTTTTGATCGTAATGAAATAAGTTTGGAGCAAAATGAAGCTAAAATAGAAAAAATATAAATTTTTAAAGAAATAAAATAAAAAAATTTAAATAAAAAAATAACATACGGCTCAAACGGCTTAAGCCGCCATGCCGCAGAAGCTGGCGCATCCAAACAAGCCGAGCCAAGCCGACCAAGCCGGCGCGCCAAGCCATCCATGCTAGCCGATTCAAGTCCAGAAGCCATCAGCCGGTCTATAGCACAGTGTGGACCGCCAGCTCAGCAGACACCAGTGAATCAGAGCTTGCCACATGGTGGACCTAGACCCCTAAAGGGTTTACAGAAAATTCATCACGGCTCATAGGGCATTTTGGTCTTTTCATCTGTCAATAAAAGGCACTGATTGGTTGCAGTGCATGATGTGGCTGGTTCACGCGGTTCATGGGAATAGTAAATGCGCGATCATGCGGTGGTGATTGTTTGCAGTCAAGATCGGACGGTCAAGTTTTTTTTTCGATTGTTGATTTCACCCAGATCACCATCGGATGGCAGCGCTTGATTCCAGCTTCGATCCGATGGTTCAGAAGGCTCCCGACGGTGATCAAACTCTCAGGCACGTGATTAGCGGCTAAATTCCTCCATCAAGCATGATCCAATGGTTAGAAATTAATTTGACTTGATCTGGACCATTACACATCCATTTTTGGTATTTTTGGAAGCATCGGATCACCATCTAACGGTCAGAATTAAAAGAACTCAATAGGGGCTATTTTAATCCGAATTTCACTCAGATTTCTTCCTATTTTCATGATTAAAACAATCCTTAGCCCCACATTGCCTCCAGAAAAAAATATCTAGCCTCCCTAGCGCTATAAAAAGGACCCAAGCCTTCAGAAATCAACATTTTCGGTCAAGGTGAAGCTTTGGTATAGGATAAAGCTAGGCTATGGGTTAATGGCTGCTTCAAAGCAATTTGTGCTGAGAAGAAGAGTGGGGCTTCTACACCATCTTTCCATCAATGTCGATCCAAGATCAGAGATCAGCCTATTTTATTTTCTTTTTATTTTATGTATTTAAATTATGAACTTTTTAATGCAATATTTATTTTTATGTCCTTTAATTTCATATTTTTTTTATTTTTATTGTAATTTAATTTTTACACTTTAAATTATTGTTTTTTATTTTTTTGCAAGTAGATGCTAAGATCTAACTAGTAAATCTTAGTACCAAGTTTAAATTCCTGCAGCTTTTAATTTTCGCTTTTTATTTTTTGACTTCACTTTTGATCCCAAAACTCTTCTCTTTTCTTTTTCTTTTATAAAATCAAAGATTTCAAATCTAAAAACACTACCTTCCCTGTGGATTCGACCTGACTCACTGCTATCTACGTATTTTTAATTATTTTAAAAAGTCCAATTAAACTGATAAATACGATATCTTAACGACAACATCGCGTTTCCATCAAGTTTTTGGCATCATTACCGAAAAAGGCGCGGATATTAAATTTTTGATCTTTTTAATTTTTCTATAATTAAATTATAAATAAAATTTTTATTTTTTTTATAAATATTGCTTGCTAATTTTTTTGTATTATTATTATTTTGTAGAAAAAAATTAATGAACAAAAAAAATCAGGAGTTTTGCTTGGTGAGATCAATCCTAACCCTAGTTCTCTTTTATTTTTATTTTATTTATTTATTTACTTTATTTTTAAATTAATTTTAAAAAAATATCCATTTAAACCTAATTAAAAAGTCTCATGATAATATTAAAAGTTCTAACTGCTTAGAGCATGCATCATATTATTTTTATTTTTATTTTTATTTTTATTTTTTTTGATTTTTTTTTTGGTGATTGCTGGAGGCAAGGTAAGCCTTTCAGAATTCAATTAGTTGCATGCATTTAGTTTAAATTGCATAGAACCCTTTGATTGAAATTTTTTTTGTGCATATTCATATTAAATCAAATTAAGGGCACAACCCAATTAAACAAGATAAGGTGGGGATTTGATCACCCTTCCTTAGCCCACAAACAACCAACCAAGCATCCTGCATTGACCTAAGCCTTTAATTTTAAAATCAATTAGACATCAGCCCTAGGAACTCGAGCTCAATAGGACAAGGAACCCTAAGAGTTGAACCAGATTAAGGTTAGTCAATTTGACTAGTATCTAGAAAAGTGGTTCAGGGATGACTGGGCTCGAAGGAAGGTGGTTTCTAATTGGTTCCGTTAGCTTACCTGGCCAAGCATAATTGGTGTCTAAGGCAAGCAACGGAGGGACTCCCACCGACCTTATACTTATCTGACTAGTTGATTGGCTAATCTTACACTTAGAGGGCTTAAAGGTGACCTTGATAGTTAGAAGCTGTCTAGATCTAGGATAACCCCTAGTCAGGATTGATTGACCAACTTGATTGCTAACCAACATCAAACCTAATTAAACTTAATTCTTCTCTCTCTTTTCAGTTCTAGGCTTCTTAGGACCTCTTCTTTAGAACTCTTCTTTCTTTCTTCTTTTTTCTCCTATAAAAATAAAATAAAATAAAAATTAAATTTAACTAAATAAGAAAATATTAAAAATAATAATTAAATTAAATTAATAAATAAAATAATTAATTTTTAATATAATAAAATAATAAAAAAATATTAAAAAATTCTAATTTTTTTTTGAACAACACGATAGGGTTGCACTAGTGCATGCACGATAGAAAATCGCTTTACCTGATCTAGTTGAACCAAACCATAGAATTAAAAGGCTGAATTGTATTAAATCCGATAACCAAATGGCTGAAAATTTTAGAGAACCACCCAAGCAGATGAAGGAATACTTTATTCCTTCTACCTATAACCCATCGACTTGTATCCAATTATCTGAAATTCATACTACCCACTATAAGATCAAGTTGACTACAATCTAGATGCTTTCATCTTTCTATGGGAACATCAATGAAGGTCCTTATAAACATCTGGATGAATTCATAGAAATCTACTCTATGGTGAGAATTCAAAATTTAACTAATGATGCCCTCAGACTAATTTTATTTCCATTATCATTAAAAGATAAAGCCAAGTACTAGCTTGGAACAATAGGGAGACTAATTAAAACTTGGGCTAACTTGCAAAGTGAATTTTTTATAAAAATTTACCACATAGGCTGAATCAATACTATGAGGTGAGCTATCACTGGATTTGCTCAGCTTCCAGGGGAACAGATTCACGAGTCATGGGAGAGACTTAAGAAACTTCTTAGAAAATGCCCACACCATGGTCTGTCTAAGTGGCAAATAGTTCAAGCTTTCTATAAGGGTTTAGGAGACCAATACAGATAGATAGTAGATGCATCCTATGGAGGTGCATTCATGAACAAGAGTGAGGACGAAGCCTATACCTTATTTAAAATCCTGAGTGAAAATTCAATTAACCATGCTTCATTATCTTTCCACCAAACCTAGGCAGGGATCCATGAATTTAAACATCTAGAATCTAGTCATAAGACTAATTTAAATTTGATAAATAAAGTGGACTTTCTTGCTCAGAAATTAGATCAAGTCCTAACCCTAGATCAACAATCTCCTGCATAATTCACATCATCCTCTAATTATCAGGAGATTTGTTCAATCTTTGCTAGCGCAACCTATCATGTGAGTGAATGTTCTATGACTGCATAGTTTCCATCTTTTATCCAAGAACAAGTGCAAGCTACTAAAGATTACTCCAAGCCAGTTAATGATCCATTTTCAAATTTATATAATCCATTGGAGCAACCACCATAATTTTTCTTAGACATCTTAATAGACTTAGGCTCAGACCCAAATTTCATCTATGCAAAATTATCAAAATAGATCTCAATACCAAAATTATGCCTATAATAATGGTCAGCCTAGTCAGTTTACCCAGCCATCATATTACAATCATCCCTCATACCCACCTCCTCAACAGACCAATCCAGCTGACGATAGATTTAACCAACTTCAATAATTTATTCTAACTCAATAACAATCTATTGCCAAGCTAGAAGCCCAAATAGGTCAATTAGTTGAATCTAACATGAGGAGAGAACTAGATCAACTACCGAATCTACCAATTTTAAACAACCCACCTAATATCCACCAACTACCTGAATCAAGTTATCAATTTAATATTTCATCTAAGAATCCCTAATTTGAGAATGCCAAACTAACTCCTGAACTTAAAAGCTATAGGATTCTTATGGACTCATACCAAGATCAGGTGAGAGAGGCTAGTACTAATGCTAGTCAAAATAAAAAATTAGAAGAACTGATTAGTATTGAGACTAACCACATAGCAGAACCCGAGCTAGGAATTAGTACTGATGCTACTTCCAATTTAAATGAGATAGAAAAAGGAAATAAGGGAATAGATGATTTACCTGAGACTTATAAACCCAAAAGTCTATTCCCTTCAACCCTAGAAGTCGATTTTTCTTACAAAAATCAAGAGGCATGTAATGAAATGTCAATGGAGTTATTTAAACAAGATCGTATTAATTTATCTCTAGAATTAAAGCTATCTTTAATCACCATTCCAGCACCCATTGAATCAAATGTAACTCCTAAAATTCCATTCATGAGTACTTTAGAAAAACAAATAGGAGAAATTCTTAATAAACATGGGTCTGAGAATGGGATCATAAATTATGTCCCTAAAATTAACAGTGAATATATCAATAATGGGATTATAAATTAACTTTCTGAGATTGATAATTCAAAACCATTAAAATTTATCAATCCAATATTTGACATAGGATAGTAAGCTGCATTGTGTCTGACTGAAGACGGTAAACTTAGTGCTTGTTGGAAGGCAACCCAATATTTAGTTTTTATCTAATTTATATTTTTAGTTTATTTTCTTTTTAGAATAATTTGAATAAGTTGGAGGGAGAGCCCAAATTTTCAAAGGCATGTGCTGGATCAAAAATATAGTCAGGTGTATTCTTTCATATTCTTTATTACACCCTTTATTCTTCTCCATTGAGGACAATGTCGATTAAGTGGGAGGAGGAGAAAAATAAAAATTTTAAAATTTTAAGTCCTCGAAAAAGTTAGTATTTAGTATTTAGATACCTGATTATGCTTAACAATCAACTAAACTAAGCATTTTTAAAAGAAAATTGATACATAGATTAGAGAATCTATGAGATATTGAGGAATCAAGTATTAAGAAAATTCAATAAAGAGAAAGTCTAGAATATAAAAAGTTTTTTCTTGAAGTATTTCTAATTATTTCTACTAGCATCAAAGAAAAGTCTACATTTTATAGGCTTGTGTAGGATAACTATACGTTTCTTCATATAACAAATTTATTTTAATAAAATAGTTTTCAAGTACTTCTCACTAAGTAACCGGGTCTCTTTGTCTAAGCAAGCATTGAGTTTCGCATCAAAAGGTGGAAAGGATAAAGAAGGTCGTTGTAAAGCTAGTCATAACTCATAGCCTGTTTGATTCGAGCTAGTAATTTCGAAGATATTTTATACCTAGTGCCCTAAAAACAACTATTTTGGGAGTCATTGGCCCAAGACTCGCTACATGGATCAAATAGAAAGCTTAAGAGATTAAGACACTTAATAGTGGTACAATGTTAAAAAAAAATATTAATTTTTCATCGAGTAATCGGGTCTCGTTGCCTAAGTAAGCAATGATATTCGCATCGAAAAGTGGACAATGTGAAAATAAAAATCAATAAATGAAGGACGAAAGTAGCAATACACTTGCCTATATGAAAGTTTAGATAAATCAGAGATAAAGGTGGGATAATTTAGAAAAAGTTTAGAAAAATTTAATGTTCTTTACTTAATTTTTCTATTGATAAATATTAATACCCCAATGATATGTCTCACTTAAGCTCTACTGAATATCAATGGCCATTTTGAAAACTGCTTAGGTAAAATTTGAAACTCTAAAGTTAAAAGGTATTTAAAACTAAATTCTTTCTTTACTCTCGAGGATGAGCAAAGCTTAAGTTGGGGGGTGTGATAAGTATCATAAATTCATCAATAAAATTATTAATTTATTAATTAATTCATATTAATTTTTAAGAATTATTAATCAATTTATATATAATTTTTAATAAATTCATATTTTTATTAATTAAAAAATTAATTAAAAAATAATAAAAATTAAAAAATAAAATTTTATAATCAATGGAAAGAGCTTATTTTTTTTGATCATAACAAAATAAGTTTGGAGCAAAACGGAGCTAAAATAGAAAAGATATGAATTTCTAAAGAAATAAAATAAAAAAATTTAAATAAAAAAATAACATACGGCTCAAACGGCTCAAGCCGCCACGCTGCAGCAGCCGCCGCGTCCAAACAAGCCGAGCCAAGCCGACCAAGCTGGCACACCAAGCCATCCATGCTAGCCGACTCAAGCCCAGAAGCCGTCAACTAGTCTACAGCACAGTATGGACCACCAGCTCAGCAGACACCGATGAATCAGAGCTTGCCACATGGTGGACCTAGACCCCTAAAGGGTTTACAAAAAATTCATCATGGCTCATAGGGCATTTTGGTCTTTTCATCTATCAATAAAAGGTGCTGATTGGTTGCAGTGCACAATGTGGCCGATCCACGCGGTCCTTGGGAACTGTAAATGCGCGATCGTGCGATGGTGGTTGTTTGCGGTCAAGATCAGATGGTCAAGTTTTTTTTTGATTGCTAATTTCACTTGGATCACCATTAGATGGCAGTGCTTGATTTCAGCTTCAATCCGACGGTCCAGAAGGCTCCCGACAGTGATCAAACTCTCAGGCGCATGATCAACGACCTAAATTCCTCCATCAAGCGCGATTCAATGGTCAGAAATTAATCCAACTTGATCTGGGCCATTACACATCATTTTTGGTATTTTTGGAAGCATCGAATCACCATCTAACGGCCAAAATTAAAAGAACTCAACAGGGGCTATTTTAATCTGAATTTCACTCGGATTTCTTCCTATTTTCAAGATTAAAACAATCCTTAGTCCCACATTGCCTCCAGAAAAAAATATCTAGCCTCCCTAGCTCTATAAAAAGGACCCAGGCCTTCAAAAATCAATATCTCCGATCAAGGTGAAGCTTTAGTACAGGGTAAAGCCAGGCTATGGGTTAATGGCTGCTTCAAAGCAATTGGTGTCGAGAAGAAGAGTAGGGCTTCTACACCATCTTTCCATCAATGTCGATCCAAGATCAGAGATCAGCCTATTTTTTTTTTTTATGTATTTAAATTATGAACTTTTTAATGCAATATTTATTTTTATGCCCTTTAATTTCATATTTTTTATTTTTATTGTAATTTAATTTCTACACTTTAAATTATTGCTTTTTATTTTATTGCAAGTAGATGCTAAGATCTAACTAGTAGATCTTAGTACCAAGTTTAAATTCCTGCACCTTTTAATTTTTGTTTTTTATTTTTTAACTTCACTTTTGACCCCAAAACTCTTCTCTTTTCTTTTTCTTTTGTAAAATTAAAGATTTGAAATCTAAAAACACTACCTTTCCTATGGATTCTATCCGACTCACTACTATCTACGCATTTTTAATTATTTTAAAAAGTCAGATTAAACTGATAAATACGGTGTCTTAATGACAACATCACATTCCCATCATGCCCAAAGTGGATAAGGATTGGAGTCCCATACAGATGGGACTCCAGTTGCTTATTGCTTCATACTAAGGTGGCACCAAAGAGTCTTCTTTGATCAGTCTTAGTGCGACCTAAGAAGGTTTGTGAGGGACTCTAATTTTATTGGATTAGATAATGTCATCCCACCAATCAGATTTAGATCTGATTGCACAAAGAGCCATAATTGGTCGGGATGATGTGGCATTGCATGGCACAGCAGGGTCTATATAAACCCTGTCTGTGCCTAGGATTCAGATCCTCTACCCTTTGCCCATGCTACAAGGCTTTTCTCCCTCCCTCTCCATGCCACCTTTAGATCTTCTCTCTCCTCTCCATGCCCAAGAAGCTTTGGGCTCAAGTTTGGTCTGATCTAAGCAAGAGAAAGGCGACAAGAAAGAAGAAGGCAGCACTACTGCAAGAGACAACAATCGATCTTCAAAAGGTATTTTGAAGATCTTCAAGATCAGATCCAGATCTGATTTTTAGAGCACAGATAGAGTAGGAGAAGATCTCTAGATTTTGTTTGAGTGGATACCGATAGAAGCCAGGAACTTGCATGGCTACATCCATAACCTCAAGCAAACATCGAGATCATCATAGGATAATAGGATTACCCATAATAAGGTACATTTAAATTAGATTTAATTTAAATTATTTTTATTTTATTTTATCAAATTGATAAAATCAAATCTGAAGAGTCTCAGATCTGATTTGGATCTAAGAAATTTTTTTTTGAAATATCTCTCTTGATCAAATCAGATCTGAACGAACGTGAATCAACCTTCTTTGGACTTTGACTATTAAATCTCAACGAATGGGTACATCACGACAACAGACACCTCTCTTCGTAATAAACTCCACGTGACACCGAACGATCCCACTACCGAATGGTTACGACTGTCATTTATCAGTTTGCTGTAGGTGACCCCATTATCAGACGGTGATGACTATAATTATCAGTCTACTACGGGCGATACCTCTCTCCGTAATAAATTTCACATGGCCTCGAGTGGCCCATAATTGGATGGTTATGGTTGTCACTATCAATCTGCTCTAGACTTCATCTATGAAAGGGACCCTCTAGATACATTTTCTCTAAGCTCTCTTCTTCTTTCTAAAACTTTGCTGAGTTTTTTTCTGAGCACTCTATTTCTATTAGCTAGAAGAGTTGACTTGATCATCGGATGGTCTTGCCAGAGCCACCACCACTGACTCCGGATGAGACTTTATTTTGTAGGTCATCGATGGTGACCTCTTCTTCTTCAACTCCAGCTCGATCTGGCATCAACTAGATTCTACACCAACAAGATTGGCGCTAGAGGTAGGGCTCCTCTATTCCTGAAGTTTTCTTGTTCTTATAGGAGTGCTCAGCAGCGATCTCTCTTCTTCCTCTCTAGAGTTCTTTTCAAAAAAAATGCCTCTCAAGAAAGCTTCAATCCGATGATTAACAACCCCTGCAGCCAAATTCCATCCAGATTTATCTGCTCCCACTTCAGCTTCGGTAACTCAAGCGCCACCTACAGCCATGGTGGATGAGGGCAATTCAACCTACTAGTCTAGTAGGTTCATGATTTCATAGAGGTCGTGCAGGCCATACATCATCAAGCTTTGGTGCTAATTCGACTGGAGCAAGTTTCTCCGGAGCCCCATGATCCGATCGAGGGATGGCCGACTTGGGCTAGCCAATCGGTGACCTTCAAAAAGGGAAAGCAGAGGGTGAAGAGCCCTTACTCAGACCATGACTCATCCTAGGGGGGAGCTTTGCCTCCATCCCACCAAAAAATCCTAGAGATCAACAATCATGAAGATCTCCTAAATCAAATGATCCAAGAAATGAGTCGATGAATCGAAGAGCTCTGTCATACTCCCTCCTCACACGATAATAATATTTGCACTGACCCTCCTTTTTCTCAGAGGATTATGCAAGAGCCCATTCCGCCGAACTTCAAGCTTCCCCAATTTGAAAGCTACGATGGAACCTCTAATCCGATCGATCACCTGAAGGCTTTTCAGACTATGATGCTACTCCATGATGCATCAGATGCTATCTTATATCGAGCTTTTTCATTTACCTTAAAGAAAGTAGCAAGAAACTGGTACTCGATATTTAAGTAGGATACGATCTTTTTCTTTGACCAGATGAGCCATCAGTTTGTGGCTCACATCGTCTGCAGTCAACGTCCATGCCGAGGTTCAGATTTTCTGATGAATATCAAGTAGAAGGAGGAAGAATCTATCCGAACATATGTCATCCGATTTAATGCTGCTGCATTGGAGGTCCAAAACCTGGACCAGTTTGTTGTAATGGCCGAACTCAAGGATGGCCTTTAGAAGAATGATTTGCTATTCTTCTTAAAGAAGAAGTACACCAGGGACTTTGTCGATCTGCTAGCTTGGGCTGAAGGATATGTCCGAGCAAAAGAAACCTTCAAATTGAAGGATGAGGAAGCCGCAGAAGAGCGGCAGGCAGACGAGTCTAATAAATCTGTAGCTGATGGAGGGTCGAATGAAGTTTGGCTGTTCTCACAAACTCGCCCCGAATGCAAGCGAGCCCGAACTCCTCCTCGAGATCATCGTCAAAGAAGTTCTGATAGAAGGGCACGAAGAAGTTCTCTCCCCAAAAGGTTTCACGACTACGCCCCTTTCAATGCTCAAAAAATGCAGGTATTGATGAAGATCAAGGAGCAACTATCGAGGCCTCAAAGGATGTGCACTTACCCTGGCAAGTATAATCCTAGCAAATACTGTCTCTACCATCATGATCATGATCATGATATCGAAGAATGCATTTAGCTCCAAGATGAGATCGAGGAGCTCATCAAGAGAGGCCGGCTGGGTCAATTCCTCAGACGTCGGCTTGAAGCAAGAGAAGATTGGTCGAGGGCACTACCACAGTCAGAACCACCAAGGAGAGAGGAACAACAAGAAGATCGATTGCCTCTTGGCATCATCAACACTATCTCTGGGGACTTCGACGAGAAGAGGCCAATGGATCTGGAGGATCAATGAAAAGATGGAGGGCTGAAGAACCCATAACCTTCACTAAGGTAGATGCACGGGGAGTACAGTTTTTGCATAATGATGCAGTTGTAATCTCTTTAAATATAGCAAATTATGATGTACGTCGCATCCTAGTTGATAATGAAAGTTCAGCTGACATCTTGTTTTATGATACTTTCTTCAAAATATCAATATCTAATAGTTAGCTTGGATGAATAAACTCTCCCCTAGTAGGCTTAGCTGGTGCTGCAGTACCAGTTGAAGGTATAATGACTCTAGCTATGGCTGTCGAGCAATATCCAAAACAATCCAGAGTGTAGGTAGATTTTCTAGTAATAAAGGCTCCCTCTACTTACAATGCAATTCTCGGCCGACCTGATTTAAATGCACTTCGAGCGGTGGTGTCCACTTATTATTTGATGATGAAGTTTCCAACAACTTATGGGATCGGAGAGGTTAGGAAAGATCAAGCTCTGACAAGGCACTGCTACTCAATTGCCCTACGAAAGGAAGGACAGTCTGACCCTTGTCCTGTTGATGGGCTACATGTTCGGGATGACCTCATGGAAGAAAGGGGAGAATCGATAGAAGATCTTATGATCATCCCTTTGAATGATGGAAATGCGGAGCATACGGTGCAAATTGGCTCCAATCTAGAAGATGAAGTTTGGGAGCAGCTCATCATCCTTTTATGAAGGAATGCCGACGTCTTCACTTGGGTTTCGGTGGATATGCTTGGGATTAACACCGAGGTTATGGAACATCGACTGGCCGTTGATCTCAAGCATCGATCAGTGAAAGAAAGAGTTCGAGAACATGCATCAGAAAGGCAGAAGATAATAGCAGAAGAAGTCGATAAGCTTTTCAATGCCAGATTTATTCGAGAAGTTAGCTATCTGACTTGGGTCTTTAACATAGCCCTAGTCAAAAAAGCCAATGGCAAGTGGAGGATGTGCATCAACTTTAAGAAGCTTAACAAGATCTGCCTAAAAGATAGCAATCCTTTGCCCAGAATTAATCAACTGATTGATGCAACTTCAGGCTACGAGCTCCTTACCTTCATGGACGCCTTCTCTGGCTACAACCAAATTCGGATGGCACCGGAGGATGAGAAGAAGACTGCTTTTATTACTAATCATGGTCTTTACTGTTATTGGATCATGCCCTGCGAACTTAAAAGTACAGGCATGACTTATCAGCACTTGGTCAATAAAATCTTCAAGGAGCAGATCAACCGCAATATGAAGGTTTATGTCAATGACATGCTGGTCAAAAGCTGAAAGACTATCAATCATGTTGCCGACCTTGAAGAGGCTTTCGATGGACTTAAAAAATATAAGATAAAGCTGAACCCAACTAAGTGCGCCTTTGGGTTAGCCTTAGAAAGATTTTTGGGATTCTTGGTCTCGAGATGAGGGATCGAGGCCAATCCAGAGAAAATTTGAGCTATTCAGAAGATGACCGCTCTGAAGTCCATCAAGAAAGTTCAGCATTTGATTGGAAAGGTGACATCTTTGAATCATGTTATCTTGAGTGTCGATCGAATGCTGCATGCCCTTCTTCCAAATCCTTAGGAAACCAAAAGATTTTCACTAGACTCAGGAATGCCAAAAGACATTCGACGAGCTCAAGAACTACCTCGGCTGGCCCTCCTGCTGGCCAAATCTGAATTTAGAGAGGAGCTATTTCTCTACCTCACGAACTCCCCTATGGTGCTAGCAGTAGTCCTGGTAAAAGAAGAGATGAAAGTACAATGATCAATCTACTACATAAGTTAGATCCTAAGGGATGCCAAGATCAGGTATACAAAGTTGAAAAAATTGACTTATGCTCTTCTGATTGCAGCAAGAAGACTTCGACCTTACTTTCAGAGACATGCTATAATGCTCCTTACTGACCAGCCAATCAGAGCAATCCTTCATCAAATGGATGCTTCCGAAAGAATTGCAAAATAGGCCATTGAATTAACAAAATTCGACATCAACTACTGACCTCAACCAGCAATTAAGGCTCAAGCACTGACCGACTTCATAGTTGAATGTACCATTCCAGATGAAGCCAAGCTTGAGCAGAATGATACTGGCATCCCGTGGTTGCAATCGAGCCTTTCCGAAGAAAGTGCCGACCTTCTTGAAGATTTTTGGGCCCTGTACGTGGATGGTTCATCCAACTCCACTAGAGCATGTGTGGGGTTAGTCTTAGTCAACCCCAAGGAATTCATCATCGAGTATGCGCTACACTTCGAATTCCCTGCAACTAATAACGGGGCTGAATATGAAGCGCTAATCGTCAGATTAAAAATAGCAAGAGAGTTAAAAGTAGATTGACTTCAAGTCTACAGTAATTTTCAATTAGTGGTCGTCCAAGTTAGTGGCAACTATGAAGCACAAAAGGAAAGTATGATGAAATACCTTGAGAAAGTAAAGAATTTGACTTTGGCCTTCGATAGTTTTGGCATTCGATAAATTTTGAGGATAGAAAATATAAGAGTCGATCTTCTCTCTGAATTGGCCACTTCAATCCCAGCCAAACTGTCCAAAGAAGTATTTTTTGGAACTCTAAAATTCCCAAGCTCAGAGGAATCGTGGCTCATTATGCAGATGGGGCTCGAGCCAAACTGGATTGACTGGTTAGTTGTCTATCTCAAAGAGGGAGTTCTTCCTCATGAATCGAAAGAAGCTCGAAAACTCAAGAATCAAGCCTTTCGGTATGTTTTGTATGTGGGCAAGTTGTATAAAAGGTCATATTCGCTACTGCTATTGAGATGTCTCCGACCTTCAGAGGCCGACTTTGCATTATGAAAAGTGCATGAGGAAATTTATGTAAGTTATGTAGGAGCCAGATCCCTATCATAAAAACTACTTTGGCAAGGGTACTATTGTCCGATCTTATACCATAATTTTTTAGAGTATGTCAAAAAATATGACCGCTGTCAGAGAAATACAAACATACAAAGACAGCCAACCTCTGAGCTTACTGCACTAAGTGCACCTTAGCCATTTGCGTAGTGGGGAATGGATATACTTGGCCCTTTCCCAATGGCATCCGGACAATGAAAGTTCCTCCTGGTTGTGATTGATTACTTCAACAGATGGGTCGAAGCCAAACCACTAGCAAAAATTATCGAGATCAAGGTACAGAACTTCGTCTGGAAGTCAATTGTTTGCTAGTTTGGTCTGCCCTAAACTCTCAAAATAGATAACGAGCGATAATTCGCTAGGACGAGATTCGTTGAGTTTTGTGAAGATCTAAACATCTTCCATCACTTCACGTCGGTAGTTGATCCATAAGCAAATGAGAAAGCTAAAGTGACCAACTAGATCCTTTTGCAAGACATCAAGACAAGGCTCGACAGAGCAAAGAAAGCCTGGGCGGACGAACTCTACCATATCCTCTGGGCATACCGAACTACTCAAAGGCTACCAATTGGGGAAACACCATTCACCTTGGCCTTTAGAACGAAGGCAGTCATCCCAGTCGAACTTAAACTTCCATCAGCATGGGTCATGACCTTCAATGAGCAGCGTAACTCGTAAGACCTCAGAGTCAACCTCGATCTACTAGAAGAAAAAAGAGAAGAAGCCCAAGTTCATATGGCGGCCCACAGGCGAAGGGTGGCCCAATATTATAACTCCATAGTCAGAGATAAAATATTCAGATTGGGGGACTTAGTACTTTGGTGAGCTGCTATCTCTTAGTCTTAGAGCCAAGAGAAGCTTGTCCAAAATTGGTAAGGACCCTATGAGGTCATGAAAGTCGTCCGACTCAAGATGTACTACTTGAAGGAACTCGGGGGTGGGGGGGGCAGACCTGCCTCGACCATGAAATTCAGAAAATCTATGAATGTATTACCGATAATTTGATTACAATAAAATCTCTCTACTCCAACACCCTAATCTTTATTGTGTATCATTGATAAAGGAGGACTACCCCACAAACTTAATTTCATGATAAATACAGTCCGTTAGGAACAGGAGGAGAACCTCATCCTAATATGAGCAAAGTCGAAGACCTCATTCATTTTAGACGAGATGAGGGGAGAGGCCCTGACAACGGCCCTAATGTGCCCCTACAGCTCATTAGGAATAGGAGAAGAATCTCGTCCTAACATGAGCAAAATCAAAGACCTCATTCATTTTAGATGAGATGAGGGGAGAGGCTCTGACAACGGCCCTAAGTGCCCCTACAGTCCATTAGGAATAGAAGGAAACCTCGTCCTAACAGGAGCAAAGTTGAAGACCTCATTCATTTTAGACGAGATGAGGAAAAAGGCCCTGACAACAGCCCTAATGTGCCCCTACAGTCCATTGAGAATAGGAGGAGAACCTCATCCTAACGTTAGCAAAGTCAAAGGCCTCGTTCATTTTAGATGAGATGAGGGAAGAGGCCCTAAAAACGGACCTAATGTGCCCCTATAGCCTGTTAGAAATAGAAAAGAACCTCATCCTAACATGAGCAAAGTCGAAGGCCTCGTTCATTTTAGACGAGATGAGAGGAGAGGCCCTGACAATGATCCTAATATGCCCCTATAGCCCATTAGGAACAGGAGGAGAAACCTCATCCTAACGTGAGTAAAGTCGAAGGCCTTGTTCATTTTAGACGAGATGAGGAGAGAGGCCCTGATAACGGCCCTAAGGTATCCCTATATTCTATTAGGAACAGAAAAAGAACTTCGTCCTAACATGAGCAAAGTCGAAGACCTCGTTCATTTTAGATGAGATGAGGGGAGAGACCTTGACAATGGCCCTAAGGTACCCCTATAGCCCATTAGGAATAGAAGGAGAACCTCATCCTAACGTGAGCAAAGTCGAAGGCCTCATTTATTTTAGACGAGATGAGAGGAGAGGCCCTGACAATGGTCCTAAGGTGCTCCTACAGTCCATTCAAAATAGGAGGAGAACCTCATCCTAATGTGAGCATAGTCGAAGGCCTCGTTCATTTTAGATGAGGTGAGAGGAGAGGCCCTGTCAATGGCCCAAATTTGCCCCCATAAGCCACATTAGGAATAGGAGGAGAACCTCATCCTAATATGAGCAAAGCCGACGACCTCATCGATATAAGACAAGATAGAGGGAGAGACCCTACCGATGCCCCTAATGCACCCTCGTAAGCCATGATAAGAAAAGAAGGAAAGCCTCATCATACATGAGCAAAAGTCGGAACCTCATAGATCAAAGACATGGAGAAGAAAGAAGCTCGGTGGAGAATCCTTACATGTATTTTCCCACGACACCTGACTACGTCAAATGCAAAAGGCAGAATCTTATCCTGATTTGTGAAAGAGATCCTAGTTCGACGTCCATAACAAGCTCAGTGTCCACAATGAGCTTGGCGTCCATAACAAGCATTTCATAAGAAGATGATAGAGAGAAAAATGTGCCTTGGGTTTTCAAATTGGTTTGAGCACCTCTACGGCAGGTTCAGATGGGCCAGAAGCGAGCTCGTCGAAGGAAAGGTCGACTACAGCATTAGACGGTCTCGCATCCATGTCGTCTTTCTCCTCCTCCAAAAAGCTGAGGTCGAGCTCGGGGACTTCGACCGTTGTCTTTTTTTCTTCCCTTCAAATTTCGAATTCAATTTCAAACTTAGGAGTAGGGAGACTATTGTTGGGGATAAATCTCGCTCCCACCGAAGTCTAATTTGATGCTTAGCCTAATGTAATTGGTAATCATAGAAGAGCTTCGATCAAGAATTATCCTTCAGTCCGAACTCCTTCAGCAGTCAAACTCCTTCCGGACTTCTCCTTCAATCAGATTTCTCTAGGAGCCAAACTCCTTCCAAACTTCTCCTTCAGTCAGATTCCTCTAGGAGTCGAACTTCTTCCAAACTTTTTCTTTAGTCGGACTTCTTCAGTAGCTGAACTCCTTTTTTCAGGAATCGAACTCCTTCCGGACTTCTCCTTCAGTTGGATTCCTTTAGGAGTTGAACTTCTTTCAGACTTCTCCTTCAGTCAGATTCCTCCAATAGTCGAACTCCTTTCGAACTTCTCCTTCAGTCAAATTCTTCCAAGAGCCAAACTCCTTCCAGACTTCTTCTTCAGTTAAATTTCTTCAGGAGCCAAACTCTTTTCAGACTTCTTCTTCAGTCGGATTCCTTTAGGAGCTGAACTCCTTTTGGACTTCTCCTTCAGTCAGATTCCTCCAGCAGCCATCTTTAGGAGCTGAACTTCTTTTGGACTTCTCCTTCAGTCAGATTCCTCCAGTAGCCAAACTTCTTCCAAACTTCTCCTTTAGTCAAATTCCTCTAGGAGCCGAACTTCTTTCGAACTTTTTCTTCAGTCGAATTTCTCCAGCAGTCGAACTCCTTTCAGATATCTACTTCAGTCAAATTTCTCTAGGAGCCAAACTCCTTCTTAATTTTTCCTTCAGTCACATTCCTCTAGGAGTCGAACTTCTTTCGAACTTCTCCTTCAGTCGGATTCCTTCAGGAGCCAAACTCCTTTCGAACTTCTCCTTCAGTCGAATTCCTTCAGGTGCCGAACTTCTTTTGAACTTCTTCATCAATTGAACTCCATCCGAATTCCTCTAGTGGATTACTTCTAGATTTTAAGTAGTATTCCTCCTAGATGATCTCCTCTAGCTGTATTCCCTTTAAGAGTTCGAACTCCTCTGGAATTGATATATGTCAAGGCTTTTCACCAACCAACGCCTGATTTCTTCATACTTCAACTATTAAATCTCAATGAAAAGATACATCATGACAACGGATACCTCTCTCTATAACAAACTTCATGTGGCCCTAGGTGACCCCACTAACGGACGGTTACGACTGTCATTTATCAGTTTGCTATAGGTGATCCCACTATCAGATGGTTATGACTGTCATTATCAATCTACTACAGACGACACCTCTTTTCATAATAAAATTCACATGGCTCCTAGCGGCTCACGATCGGATGGTTATGATTGTCACTATCAGTCTGCTTCAGATTCTATCTATAAAAAGGATCCCCCAGATATGTTTTCTCCAAGCTCTCTTCTCCTTCCTAAAACTCTACTGAGTTTTTTTCTGAGTACTTCATTTTTGTTGATCAAAAGAGCTGACTTGATCATCGGAGGATCCTACCGAAGCCACCACCATCGATTTCGGATGGAACTTTATTTCGACCTCTTCTTCCTCAACTCCAGATCGATCCAACATCAACTAGATTCTACACTAACACTAATCAAATAAAAAATTAATCAAGTCAAAGTTCAGATCAAATCAGAAAGCAATCTAATAATGATACCTGATATTCGAATAGGCCAAATATATGCGAAGCAACATTCAGAAGCTACTAGAATATAGTTATTGTATAATTCATCCCTTTGACCTTGAATGCTCAGAGGATGACCTAGGATTTAACTATCAATCCTAAATGAGTTGTCCACATTATATTTCAAATTTTGAATCCATCACATGAATTATTCCGATCGAGATTTTGCTAAAATGAAATACAGTGATGCATTATCTCCAAACTCTTGAAATGGTCAATCCCATCTTGACTAATGCACCGACTTAACAAGTACTTACTTGCACCTAGAAAGCTTCCATCACTAAATTAAAATATTCAAGTATTCCAACATCAAAGTGCAGTAAATTGCTTGCAAGTCACCATGGTGATCTCAAGTCTGAGGGACACTTATTCCAATATCCCCATAGAGCAAGAATTGATAGCAAAATGCTCTAGAGTGGTTATGTTCAGTACAAATATACTCCTATATCTCATCTGTATGCCATCCCAGTATCTCCTTACTCCTTGGTTAAGAGGACAACCAACCTATATGGCACACAATGACCTACACTTGATATTGCTATCGTCCTAGTAATAGCATATTATTTGGTCATGATCAGATTTAAGGATCAAATGATAAATCCTTTTTTATTAATTTAAAATAGTTCTAAGGACTTCATCACAATACAAAAATTTGTTAGAAGATATATAAATTTATAATAAAAAAAATTAAATAATATTTTATTAATTATCAATTTATATATATACATAAAAGAGCTCAACCATCAATAGGCTAATGATTGACTTTGGGATACAATTTTCAACAGACAATCACTACTATAGAATGGGGCTATGGTAGTGCTTACTATTATAGTGGTTCGAAAATCACTGTCATAGCTTCTAAGACAATGATTATACCTAACTACTGCTATAAACTCGATCTATAGCAACAGTTATAATTAACCGCTACCATAGATTGATCTATGATAGCAGTTACTGAAAATCACTGCTATATATCAAATCTATCATAACAGTTAGGTATAACCACTACCATAGATAAAATCTATAGTAGCGGTTAAACTTAACTATTGCCAAAGATTCGATTTATTATAGTGATTAATCAATCACTGCTATATGTTCAATCAGTGAAAGTGATTATCCTTAACTACTACTATAGATTAAATCTATGGTAGCAGTTTTATGTAACCGCAGCCATAGATCAATCTATGACAGTAGGTAAGGATAACCACTGCTATAGATGCATAATATAGATTTTTTTTCATATTTTTTTTTGAGTATGATATAATTTTAAAATTTAAAGTTCATCTTCACCATTCACTATCTAAATAATTATTGTTAGAATGTCATCATAAAAGACTACCTTAATCCAATAGCTTTACCTATATCAATCGATAAAATTTAATTTCGACGGTCACAAATAACTACATCATAATCTAATAGATAAAAATCATCGATTGATCCAAAAATTTATAACGATGATCTTGGTGATGTTTGTAGCACACTATCAATTTTTTTTTTAATTAGATATCATTATCATGGTCAATTTAGCATGAAATAATTTCGATCGTTAAATAAAAAATGAGTGATTAAAAGGCCAAATAGTATTCGATTATAAGATAATTTTTTAGATAAATGATCTTTGATACTACTTTGATCGCTTATACAATGATGAACATAAAATTTAAATAGTGCATATATAAACGATCCAAAACTATGTCTCCTGATACTTGTTCTTAAAGATCTTATGTAATTATGCTTGTGCATTTGTAAGATATGTAACATGGATAGTTCATATAGATATGGTTTGGATTTTATGATCACCATTATATATATAATTAAAATAGTAGCAAAAATTAATTATCTAAAAAATCATTTATTAATCGGACACCATTTAGCCTTTTGATCACTCATTTTTTATTTAACAGTTGAAATCATCCAGTGCTAAATTGACCACGATAATGATGTATGATTAAAGTAAAATTTTGATAGTATACTACAAACATCATCAAGATCATTGTTGTAAGTTTTTAGATCAATCAGTAGTCTTTATCTATTAGATCATCACATGATCATTCATGACCATCGAAATCAAATTTTATCGATCAACATAGCTAGAGCTATTGGATTGAGGCGATCTTTTATGATGACACTCTAACAATAATTATTTAGATAATGAATAATAAAGATAGACTTTAAATTTTAAAATTATATCATATTCAAAGAAAAATATAAAAAATTTATATTATGCATTTATAGTAGTAGTTGGTAAAAACCGCTGCTATATGGTCTATTGTGATGGTTGATAACTACTATTATAGATCAAATGGCAGCAGTTTTATATAACCACTGTAATAGACCTATTCAACCACTACTATAGATCAAATGACAGCGGTTTTTTATAACCGCTATAATTAGGGGTGCAATCGAGCTGAGTCAAGTCGAGTAATTAGAAGTTTGAGCTCGATTTGCTTCAAAATACTCAAACTCAAAATTTGGTTCGAGCTCAATCGAGTCTTAATATCCCAAGCTTGAACTCGACTTAATGAAAAATAAGCAAAGATCGAGATTGACTCGACTCGACTCAAATATGACTCGAGCTATACTCGAGCTTAAAATTAAGGTTTATCTTGCTAATAATATATATACTATAAATAAAATTAATATTATTAAAATATATATATATATATATATATATATATATATATATATTTGAGCAAGCTTGCGAGCTTTCGAGCTGAGTATCCTGCTACTTGAGCTCAACTCGAAAAGCTACTCGAGCTCAACTTGAACTCGATAATAACTGAGTTGAGTCGAGTTTGAACTCGAGTTGAGATCAAGTAGCTCACGAGCAGTTGGACTCGTTAGCAGCCCGAGCTGCAATAGACGTATGGTAGTGATTTTAAAAATCACTACCATAGGTTAGGCTAAATTTATCTAATGCGCTTAGTTTTCATCTTTTCTCTCATTCACTCTCTCTTTTTTCTCTACCCGAGCTCTAGCTACCCTCCCCACCATCGACCTATCCCTTCATTAGCCTGCCCCATCCCTAGCTGCCTCCCTTTAATGCTACCCCCTCCCTCTCTCTCTCTCTTTCTCCCTTCTTACCTTGGCTACCCATGCCCTAGCTACCCACCCCACGGCCAGCCCGCCTGTCGTCACCCCCTCCCTCATCCCTGGTGTCGGCTCCAGCCCCCTCAGTCCTAGCTCCCTCGGCCTTGGCCTCACCTCCCTTGACCCTGACCTCATCCCCGTTGGCCTCACCTCCCACATCCCCATTGGCCTCACCTCCCTCGGCCCCGTTCTCACGCCCCATCCCTCTAGCATCGCTATGGACCCACTCCACCATCGACTCTAGCCCCCTCTGTCCTGACCTCCTTTGGCCTACCCCTTCCCTCTAGTACTATTGCCAGCCAAACCCACAGCCGCTGGCCCTCCCTCTAGCACTGCTGTCGGTGACTCTCGTAGTCTGTGCGACCCCCTCCCCACAATAGATATAATTTTTTTAATTTAATTTTATAATAATATTAATAAT
Source organism: Cocos nucifera (assembly GCA_006176705.1). Classification (NCBI taxonomy): domain Eukaryota; kingdom Viridiplantae; phylum Streptophyta; class Magnoliopsida; order Arecales; family Arecaceae; genus Cocos; species Cocos nucifera. Next base: position 363,384 of record QRFJ01000765.1, read on the forward strand.
CAATTATAATATTTATAATAATATCTATTTATCATAATATTTATAATAATTATTATAAATATTATAATAAATATTATTATAATATTTATTATAATAATATTATAATATTATTATAATAAATGATCCGCCATGGGCTGTGGGTTAAACGGGCCAACTAGGGCTATAAATATTAATAGTATATATTAATATACATATTATTAGTAAGATAAGACTTGATTTCAAACTCAAACTAGAGCTCGAGTATGGCTCAGTTCAAATTGATACTATGTTTTAAGGATATTCAATTAGTATTAAGATGCCACTAAGAAAGAAAAAGATGCCACTATATTTTTAGGATATTTTATCAATAATCAATATGATATAAATAATACTTATCTTATATCATTTTTATTTTATTATTTTCTATAATATCCTATTTTAAAAATTAGTTTTTTTTTTCTCTTTTTATAAAGAGGTTGTGATGATTTTGGATGGAAAATGGTTAATTCTTAGAATAATTTTAGTGATATGTGTTCTCTTATTTTTTCTCTTCTTTTATAAATATTTTAACAATTTCAAATGGTAAGATGATCTTGGATGGCTAGCAACTGTTTAGCAGGCAACCATTTGTAGTTGATTTGGTTTAGCTATACTAAAAGTATTTTTGCAATGCATGATTAAATGATGAATCTATGCCTCTTTTTTATTTTTATTTTTTTATTTTTTTATTTTTTTAATATTTAAAAAGAGCTCCTATCGATGGATTTTGGGTCATGCTGATGGCTGTGAGCTGCCTCGATGGATTCTAGACTGTGCCATGGATTGTGCCGATCAGTAAGCTGAAAACATCTACTAGCAGGTTGTGGACCGTGCTGGTGGGTTCTAAGTCATGTCAGTGATCTTGGACCGTGCCATGCCATGTTGTTGGCCTTGGACCATGCCATACCAACGGGTAAGAAAACCCTTACCGACAGATTTTGGGCCATGCCATAGACTATGCCGATCAGTAAGCTGAAAATACCAGCTAGCAGGTTCTAGACTATGTCGGTGGGTTCTAGGCCATGCCGATGGATTTTGGGCCATGCCGGCGGTCTTGAACCATACCGTATCGATCGGTAAGACAATCCTCATCCATGGGTTTTGGGCCGTGCTAGAAGATTCTTGACCATCGAGTTCTGAGCTATAGCTTGGTAGCTAGATGTCGAGGCATGATGATAGCAACTACCAGGAAGGCGGCGATTATTATCGAAAGCCATAGCCTAGAGCTCCATCCTCCGTCCTCTGGCTATGTGTTAAACTCTCCTAGAGATACATTTGAATGATATGGTTCATAAGCTATAGAAGCAGAGTTTGAGCTTTATTACTATTCTCTTCCAGATACCTCTAACTCTAGTAATGTTCTGGTATAAATGTTAGAGTTCATTGATGGAAGTAATTCATGTTGTAGAATTTATTGCATAAAATTTTATGGGTTATTATTTATATTTTGTTGCCTTTGTTTATTGCATTGCATAACGATAGACTCAATTGATTAGTGTGCATAATCACCAGCATCCGTACATTTATATATTTTTATATGGATGAAAGAATTATGTACGACGATCAATTGATTGTCCAATTTGGATAGTTTAAAAATTATAAATAATTCTATAGATAATTATAGTAATCAAACGATATATTGAGGGTTCTAAAAAAAATTTTAGATAGCATTTTCTTTTTGTCCTCCCTACATAAAAGAACTAAAGAAAAATACTGCCAAATTTTTTTTCAATTTCTGTTGCATATTGTTTGCTTACTATAATGAACTTATAGAATTAATACAATTCTCGAATGAGATAGGACCTCTCTTTACCTATTAGTTGATGATAGGATGCATTTATTGCATATCTAAAAATGATATTTAATGTAAGTTCCACACGTGATATTTATTTTGATCCCTATTTATAATGCATTTTTTGTTTATAATGCATATTTGTTTACAATGTATTGGTATATAATGTAAGTTTCACACATGATTTAATTACAGTATCACCATTTTTATAATTGATAAGGGGTGGATGAAGTTTAGTAGGCTCTCACCAGAACATGAGGCTAAACTTCAAATATTTTTTGATTTTGCTTTAGAAAAATTTAGGGACCATGAACTTATCCAATATCCTTGTAAGAAGTGTATGGATAGGCCGTGGCTACCTCGTCAAGATGTAAATGATTACCTCACATTTATGACTTTAAATGCAGTTATAAAATTTATTGGGATCAACATGGTGAGGGCAGGTCATAAGAAAGCGATCAACATGATGGAGTGGAACAAATGGTTTATGATATTTTTTCATTTGTTGGTCATGATGATGGTTTATCTACGTCCATGCCTGATCCTGTGATTGGTGGAATGACAAATAATGAGGATTTGGAGAAGGTTCGTAAGTTGATGGAGGATGCTAATATTTCATTATATTTCGAGTGTGAAAAGATGGCAAAGCTTAAGTTCTTAATCTAGTTGTATCATGCAAAATACTCCAATGGGTTCAGTAATAGTGGAGTGAACTGCATACTAGAGCTTTTGGAGGACATTCTTCTGAACAATGCATAAATCTTGAAGAATAATTATGAGACATTGAAGATTATTGAATAGCTAAGCTTTACTTACACTAAGATGCATGCATGTCCTAATGATTGCATGCTTTATTAGGAGGGGGATGCCAACTGAAATGAGTGCATGAGGTGTGGTGTATCAAGATGAAAATAGAATAAAGATGGTACATCAACCTGTGTATCTCAAAAGTTGATGTAGTACTTTTCTTTGATTTTAAGACTACAAAATTTATTTATGTCGGTAAGAACATCGAAAGACATAAAATGTCATGAAGAGGATAGAACAAAAGATGATGCATTGAGGCATCTAGATGATGGAGAGGCATGATAGAAGTTTGATGAAATACATTCCAACTTCTCACAAGAGATACGTAATGTGAAATTGGGCTTATCATGCGATGATTTTAACTTGTTCAAGTACATGAATACGGCCCATAGTGTATGGCCAGTATTTATTCATATTTATAATCTCCCACCATGGATGTATATGAAAAAATTTTTTGCTTTCATGATAGTATTCATCCCTAGACTAATGGAGATAGATAATGACATTGATGTCTATCTGTAGCCTCTTATTATCGAGCTGAAATGGTTATGGAGCATTCAAGGTGTTTAAATTTTTGATGCTTTGATGAATGAGTCATTCTCCATGTGTGCAGCGCTTCTATGGGCAATAAATGATTTTCCAGCTTATGCCCTAATATCAGGTTGGAGCACGAAAAATGAGCTAGCATGCCTGATTTATGAAAATAATATTCGATCTAAAAGGTTGATACATCAGAGGAGCTTTAACTTTATGAGACATCGATGTTTTCTTTATCGAAACCATCTATATGGAAAGGATGCACACTCCTTCAATGGCACTATTGAAGAAGATGAGGTACCTAGCCAGATGTCTAAAAGTGAGATATTGAGAGAGTTGGATAGTCTTAGTATTAAATTTAAAAAAATTGATCCAATTGGTGGTAAGAAGAGGAAGCGTCAATTAAAGGCAAATGACATACACTTTAATTGGAAGAAAAAATAATCTTCTTTGACTTGCCATATTGGAAGACAAACTTATTACGCCACTGCTTAGATATAATACATATTGAAAAGAACATGTGCGAGCTCCTCTTGATAATAATCTTGAACATCAAGAATAAGACCAAGGATGACTTAAATTTTTGATTTGTTTTAAAAGAATGGAGTATTAGGAGATCACTTCACCATGAGCTGATAGGGGGAGAATAGTGAAGGCTTCCTCATGCATGCTATATTATGAATGCCTCCGAACAGTCTACATTCTTTTGTATGTTGGAGAACATAAAGATCCCAGATGGGTACTCAAGCAACATATCAAAGCATGTGAATAGTAAGGATGTCAAACTTGGAGGATTGAAGACTTGTGATTATTATGTATTAATGTAGGAGTTGATCTTAATAACAATTTTCCACATGTTGCCAAAAATATCAGAATGGTTGTTATTCATCTTTGCAACTTCTACAGATATATTTGTACGAAAAGGTTGCTTAAGAAAGATATGAAAAAAATGAAGGCATGGGCTGCGACCATATTATATGATCTAGAGAAGATATTTTTACCATCATTTTTCATAATTATGATATATCTCACCATGCATCTTATGGGAGAAGTTGCACTTGGAGGCCCAATGTTCCATCTATGGAAGTACCCAATCGAGAGGAATATTCAAATGCTAAAATCTTATGTAAGAAATATGAATCACCCAAAAGACTCCATAGTAAAAGGTCATTTGGATCAAGAGTGTATGGATTTTTATACCATATACTTAAATAAGCTAGAGACACATCGTAACTGGCCAATGAGAAATTAGGATGCTCAGTATGAGCTAATTGAGCCTGCATTTGAGTCCATTCTACAACCAGATAGACTTTCTATTTTATATCATCTCACTGATTTAAGTATTGAGGAAAGGGATAAGGCGCACTGCTACGTGCTCATTAACTATGATTTCATTGAGCTGTATATAAGATGAGTTACTCAACCTTATTTATTTCATAATACTTAGAATAAAATATCCCATTATACCTAAATTTATTCTTTGTGCATGCAACAAATATAAGAAGATTATAAAAGTAAAATATAGTCTCTAAGTATGTGGGAGAAAGAGAAAATGCACAGCCAAGAATTTCTAGAGTGGTTCAAAGATCATATAAGCATGTACATATTCTTGCCTTGTACATCTTATTTGAACATGTTTACTAATTAGATGTTATCTCCTTAGGTGTGGAGATTACTGCTCGATGATGTGAGCCCTAGAGTGCGTACTCTTTCAATAGGACTTAATCGTATTGTACATGAGTACAAATAGCTCATCATTAATGGCTACAGGTTCAATATTCATAGTTGGTCTATAAATATGGCAACACAAAAATAATGGTATGATGTTGAGTGCCACCATTGGGTGTTATGCTAGCTCGAGGGATTCACAGCCTCATACAGAGGATCTGAACTATTATGGAATGATGGAGAAGATAGTCATTTTGAATTACTATTCTAAAGAAGGATTGCATTGATGAAATATGATTTTGATACCTTATCTCAGTCAAGGATGAAGATTGATGAGTGCAGTTTTACTCTCTTTAACATGCAATGTCATCTCCGCACTGAAGAACCATATATACTTACTTTCCAAGCTAGTTAAGTATTCTATGTTAGTGATTCCTTGGAGCCTCAATAGGATATTATTGTGAGAATGGTGCCTAGGCATATATTTGATGATACCAAGGTTGATGATGATTTTGAACCATGCATACAAAGTGCTCATTTAGGATAAAACTTACCTGGCACTGTCAAGGTCATAGATATATTTATCACGAGCGATGGTGATGTCTATATTGTAGATGCCACTAGGTGATGAGTTCAACATTCTAGTATAAATATTAGAGTCTATTTATTGATGCTCTACTAATATTATTGTTCAATATGTTATATTAGTTAATATTCATTAATATTGTAGATCGTGATGGCACCAAAATGCCATCTAGCTTTCATCCCCATCCCTTGGTGGGCTATACGGAGCTCCACATCTGAGTCACAGTCGGAGCATACTCCATCCACCTCTACATTGGCTTCAGCTTTGGATACTTAGGCACCATTGATATCTACTCCTCCACGGGCATCTACTTCTCTACCGATATCTGAGCCTCCACCATCAGCCATATCTCTGACACATGCTCCATCCACCAATGAGTCTTCACTGGCATCTACATCGCATGATCCCATAACTAGTGAGAGTAGGTTTTATTATGTCAATTATTTATTTATTTATATATTTATATAGTTATTATATACTTATATATTTGTATAATATATTTTCATTATAGGTGCATCATCCAGTAGGATATTTCACGATCCTACATACATGTCACATGTGTGGAATCACTAGCATCAGATCATGGTGGAGTACGATCGGAAAGAAAGGCTAGTTAGGAAGACCGCATGGGAGATGCATGTTTTTTTTGGAGTGCTTGTGAGGTGCTCAAATATTATTCTTGTTGTGCCTATAGATAAGCGATTGATGGATGCTGATGTCAGGGATTGAATGTGGAAGAAGATATGGGTAAGTTTATTTTAATTATATTTATGCATTTGATATATTTATACTATGTTTGATTAGAATAATTTCATAACTGACTTCTGATAACTTCTTACAGAAGAGGTATGACTTTCCAAATCATGAGCGAGCTTGAAATGTCTGTTTGTAGAAGATTGAAGAGTTATACCAAAATTACAAGGTCCAGCTCCATAGAGGGTGGCTCGAGCATCGATGGGATACTCCAGAGGAGCTTGTTCCTTGGATTTAGGACTGTCTTTCAAGCTAGTGGGATGGGATTGTTAGGCATTAGAGGAGCCAGAAGTTTCAGGTTTAATTTCTAACTTTTAAATTTTTTAATACACTAATAATTATATTTGAATACTTTTTAAATACTTGTGATTCAAATCTTTTTATGCTATCTTCCATCAAAATTGGGAGAATCAGACGGCTCAGGAGTACACACACACCCTCGACCATAAGTCTATGACCAGTCATGTGCATAGAGAGATAATAAATTTTGAATCTTGGTTTATAAATTAAATTGATGATTTTTTTGTATGTTTCTAATAAGCCAATCGATTGTTATAACTGACGAGAGAGGGGGTGATGCCCAACCATAGCACCAACTTTTGATCCAGCTATACGGATAAGAGCGGTAGGTCGATGAATACTGCAATCATAAAAATTTTTATAAGTAATAGATAGATTAGTATGATTAGTATTATAGCATTTCTTATGATATTTTATTTAAATTTATAATTATAGGAGCAGTTAGACATGCTTGCGAGGAAAGACCTAGACACCTCTGCCCTCCATGACCATCTATCTCAGATCTTGGGGTTTGAGTACTCTAGAAGGATCTGATGCAGGCCTGAACATATGTCAATGAGCTACTGGTCTGTGGTGAGCATCTCTTTATATGCTTCCAGGATCATCTATCAGGAGTAGCTTGAGGAGGCATTGGCGTAAGCAGCTCAGGCTATGGAGTGGGCTACTCAAGGTGAGCAGTGCACATCTTAGCTGTGGAGCATTGTGACAGCTATGGTGATGAGGCTCTCCATGCATTTTGGAGCTAACTTTATGAGCCTTGAGGACATGTTGGTCAGCATTTCAGCTCGTGCTCTATCTCCCCCCCCCCGGTGATGATGATTTAGATTTAGTAGACTTTTGATGTATTTTTTTATAAAAAATATTATAATAAATTTTACTTAATAATAAAATTTGAGTATTTCAGATATATTCTTGTGTTATTTTATATATATTCTTATGTTATATATTAAACTACATTTATCAAGTAAAAAAATTAAAATTAAAAAAATTTATATTTTTTTATTATTCAAAATTTATGACAGCGGTTGACAATCACTGCCATAGGCGTGCCAACCACTGCCATAGCTCACATGCCAACTATTGTCATAACCTATGGCAATGGTTATAAAACCGCTACATTAGATCTATGATAGCGGTTATACAACCGCTGCCATAGAGGACCTATAGCAGTGATTCTGTTATGGCAGTGGTTATAAAACCACTGTATTAGATCTATAATAGCGGTTATACAACCGCTGCTATAGATGATCTATAGTAATAGTTATAGAATTGCTACCATAGATTATCTATGACAGCAGTTATACAACCACTGTCATAGATCACCTATGATAGTGATTACATAACCATTGCCATAAAGCCTATAGTAGCGGTTTGACAATCACTACTATATTCTATTATGATAGTTCAACCTATAGCAGTGGTTACCATAACCACTACTATACCTTGCATATGGCAGGGGTTGCCATAACCATTGTAAAAATTGCTACCATAAACCTACGATAATGGCTTCAGTGGCAGCGGTTGAAAAATTACTGCCATAAATTATGGCAATGGTGTTTTTGGCTATTACAGTAGTTTGGAACTGCTACCGTAGCCCTTTTCTATAGTAGTGTTCTCTCCTTATGCATATTCTTTGCTTGTGATACTTATTTTAGATTCTTTGCTTGTTATACTTATTGCAAATTCTTATTATTTGCTTAATTTGTCTCCTTATTTCTCTCCCCTATTTTGTTATCATCAATAAGTAAAACAACTAAACAAATAAGGTGAATATCTAAGAATGGAAAATTTCATTCATTTCATAAAAAACATAATGTTTTATATGGTTATACTATAGAAAAGATAAGGCCCATAACAGTACATCAATCATCGAAACATCAAAGTAACTAAAATTAAGCATAACGGATAATGCAATCCAAACAAGCAAATCCTAGACCTATTCCTCATCTAAGGAAACCTTTAAGGTGGAGGAGATAGACCTAATAGAAGGAGCTCTAGCTCTCCTACTCCTGATCATGCTGGAAGGACCAATTGCAGAAGTTGGAAACCTTATATTTGTTCTAGTATAGGTCCTAAAGGGTAGTCTAGCCACAAGCTGGATCAAGGTAGAAGGCTGAGTAAGAGATCGAGAGGAAGGGATGCTTTGGGATAGCTAAGAGATAGCCTACCATGACCACTGGAAGGACCTGTTGCTGCCATTGCGCTCCTAGAGGGGCATATTTTTGAAGCTGCTCAACTAGGTACCCCATCGAGATGAGTAACATGATGCCAGATTTGTGGATAGTTCTTAGTCCTTTGATCTCCTCCTATATCTACTAAACTCCTATCTCAATCCTCCCACTACGTCATGTTGCCTCTTTAGCAAAGTTAGAAAGATCCTAAAGCTCAATTGATCTATCTCTGCTCTCTGAAGTCTCCAACCTCTCAGTCAAACTAGCAACCTCAAAATTCAATCTACTAAGCTTTGCCTGAATACGCTTAGTTTGAGGTCATGGTCCATCTAGTACAAACTCGCTACCCTCATTAACTGATCATCATCAAATCTCAGGCTGGAGGGTTGAGTGTGTTGAACTATTATTGGAGGAACTAATAGTGGTGTAGATGGTATCACTAGGGGTGGAGAAGTCTAATGAGCTCAGATCTATGTCTCTGGCTTAGTATGTTAGAATTTGTGATGCTCCCAAGCCTTGGAAGGTCACAGGAGGAGCCAGGATGTTGACTCCGGGAGTCTAGGATGGGTGTGAGTCCTAGGATTAGGATAGAAGTTATCTTAGATGAAGATGGTGTGTAGTCCTGTACGGAGCTCCAGGTTTAGGTGTGAGGACCTTGAGGGGGCTTGGTAGGTGCTTCGAAAACCTACAATATAATATGGAGCAAAGGATCAATGCCAAGAAGAAGAATCAGCCAAGTTAAGGGACTGGCACACAGGCGAGCTAGCTTAGATATGCAGTCAAGCTAGCTCAGGCTAAGATCGAGCCAGCTCGGAATGCAGTTGAGCCGACTATCTCAAATAGATAGAAGACATGGTTCAGACGAGATACAGCTAAGCCAGCTTGGCTCCTGATAGAGCCGATGCGATGGTGGTGAATGAAACTAGATGGGATTTTTTGTTTGGATCTATGATAGACTTTTATCCTAGGATCTTAAGACCTGGACCAATAAGGTCTTAAGGACACTAACTCATGTATGGATCAGATTTAGATCTAGGAGATGAGAGCATGAGAGACATGGGTGTACATGGGCTCGGTGAGTGCTTTCATGTATTAGATTAGCCAGGAGAGTTTGTCGTCTAGCCTAATGGCTATGTATAAATATATAGGTTGTATTAGGGTTTTCATTGATGCAAGCAATACAGATCTTTTCTCTCTTAATCTCTCTTCTCTCTAGAGTTGCCATCCTAAGGGGGTGCCTCTCTCAAGCCCAAGGAGGGAAGCACCCCATCATAGATCTAGATTGGTAGATCGATGGTTTGCTGCCCTTAGAGAATGTCAAAGATCTCCTCAGATCCATGCTAAAGATTAAGGGCTTCTGCAATATGGTATTAGAGCTAGATGATGCCATGGTGATGTACCAACATTTGGTATCAAAGCCTAATGGTGCATGAAAATAAAGGCGGAGTCATACTGAAAGAAATCAAAAATCTGCACGAGTATTTCATGGTATGTCTCAGATCTATCTTTGTTATTACTGTGGTTTGGCCAACCGGGAGCAGCGGGTTGAAGATGGAGGTTGAGAGGATTTACAGAAAGAACTTTTCTCGGGGTGGAAGATTTGGTTGCATGATTTTCTGATCGATCTTAGTTAGAGAGACTAGGGTGTATGATGGATGATAGGATTCTCTAGGAAGATGGGTAGTGTAGGGCTGTTTAGCAGATGAAGAGAGATTTTTTAGGGGATAATGGTCAAAGAAAAGCTGAAGAAGCGACCATACATCCTTCGCTTGCAGGAAGGCGAGAGAAGTAATCGGGGATACATTTGGTGGTTTAATTAGAATATGGATTTGCAAAGCCTTAGAGGTGATGGAGATGGATGATCCATGAAGATCCAGTAGGTTAGGGCTAGATGGTTGATCTTGCATCAGGTTTCTTCTATAGGAGCACTAGGAAGAGTTATGATTTAGGTGGAGGATGGTTTATGTACAGCAAGAGAGGACTCGGATACCTATGAGGAGGTGGTGTCGAGATGAGGCAGGAAGCACTAAAGTGCTTCAGTAGTGCTTCCTTGGAGACATAGGGCTGAGAGAGGCTCGTTGGTGCAGTAGCCAAGGGAGGTATCTTAGTGGAGAGTGTCGAGAGGCATCTCAGAAAGACTGAAAGTAGGTCTCAGGGAGAGCCAGAGAGTCTCGAAGCCTCGAGATGAGATAGGTGGGTCTGGGTCCAGGATAGGATTTGAGCTATAGTTCCTCCGAGCATAACTGAAGTGATGTTTGGTGTAGGAGTGAAAGAGAAGTACTAAGATGGAATTTTCTAGGATTCAATTGCTAGATTCAGAAGAGTTGGATGAACTCTTATATGTTTTGAAGGTGCCCATGGGTTGCGGAGGTATCCGAGATGGCTTCGGAGGGTCCGCAGAGTGCAGAGGGTCTAAAGGAGTAGTGACTGTATTCGAGGTGCAGCGATAGGCCTAGTAGTGCAGTGTTGGATGGTTGGCCTCGAGTGACTCGGTTATAGAGTCAGGATCTTCTACAGCATTAGGTGGACTTTGATTTTAGGTGGTGCACTAGGTAGAGATAGCTTTATCGATGGAGATGTGACACGAGTTCTGAGCGGAGTGCAGGAGGATCAATATCCTAGCACTAACGTCGGAGATGCATAGTTTTAGGTGGAGTGGCACATGTGAAAAAGACTGGTGAAGTTCTAAGGAGCCATGTTAGGATATGCAGCAAGTGCAGGTACAAGAATGCTGCAGGATCTCAAGGAAAGTCTCGGATAATTAATGTAGCTACCAAGCAGAAGGATTCCTATAATTTTTAGGATGGTGCATAGGTGCAAGCCAAGGTCTTCAGAGGTGGAGGCGATCATTCCAAAGGTCTCCAAGGATGCACAACAACCAAAGAGGATTGGCGGAGGTGATGTTTCCATAAAGGGCTGTTAGGATGCACAGCGACAGTAGGATCGTGCAGGAGAGCATTGCTAGGGTTTGCCAAGGCTTAGGATACCAAGATGGAGATTGTTAGAATTTATGGTGCTCCCAAGCCTTGGAAGGCCACAGGAGGAGCCAGGATGTTGGCTCCGGGAGTCTAGGATGGGTGTGAGTCCTAGGGCTAGGACAAAAGTTATCCTCGATGAAGGCAGCATGTAGTCCTACATGGAGCTTGAGGTTCAGGTGTGAGAACCTTGAGGGGGCTTGGTAGGTGCTCCAAAAATTTAGGACACAAGGTGGAGCAAAGGACCCAAGCCAATGAGAAGAATTAGTCAAGACAAGAGGCTGACACATAGGTGAGCTGGCTCGAATATGCAATCAAGCTGATTCGGGCTGAGATCGAGCCGGCTTCAGGCGCAGTCGAGCTGGCTATATCAGACAGACAGAAGGTAGGATTCGAATGAGATATAGTCGAGCCAACTCGACTCCTGAAAGAGCCAGCTCGATGGTGAAGAATAGAACTGGATGGAGTTTTCTATTTAGATCTAGGATAGACTTTTATCCTAGGATCTTAAGGCCTAGACCAATAAGATCTTAAGGGGGCTAACTCATGTATGGGTTGGATTTAGATCCAGAGAATGAAAGCATGCGAGACATGGATGTACATGGGCTCGGTAAGTGCTTTCATGTATTAGATTTGCCAGGAGAGCTTTTGGTCTGGTCTAATGGCTGTGTATAAATACATAGTTGTATTAGGATTTTCATTGGTGCAAGCAATATAGATCTTTTCTTCCTCGATCTTTCTTCTCTCTTCTCTCTAGAGTTGCCGCCCCAATGAGGGCACCTCCCTCAAGCCCAAGGAGGAAGGTGCCCCATCATAGATCTAGATTGGCAGATTGGTGGTTTGGTGCCCTTAGAGAATGTCAAAGGTCTCTTCAGATCAATACTAAAGATCAAGAGCTTTTGCAACATGGTATCAGAGCTAGATGATACTATGGTGATGCACCAACATAGTAGTCTATGATGGAGGTGTCTCAGGCTCTGAATTTGCTTGAGGATGACTTGGGCCTCCCTCATCTATCTACCTTTGCTGGTCCTATCCGGACATCCATCGTACCCACTAACCCTCCACTTACAATACCCCATGCAATACAAAAACCATTCATTATAGGTGTCAAAGTGCATCAAAGTATGGATCACCTCTCCCTACAAACTTACACCCACTTTTTGAAATACTAAGGTCAAGGCCATATCATAAGATACGCATAAATTTATCTTGCCAACTCCTTTTCTCATCTAATGCAAGATCATAAAAGGGCCTTCCCCCAAATCATGCAATATATGATAATAATGTCTCTCTTCAATACAAAGTCAAACCTCCCTATCTTTGAAAATAGAATCCTCCCTAGTATGTGATGAAGGAGCCATATCTCTATAGAAAGTTTGTTGGCATACGACTTTGTAATGCCCTCAACGTCCGATCTCTCCAAGATTACCCTTAGTGCATCCTTTTTGTTGATCGGATGTTGAGGAGCTATTCCTTCACAAGGGAGGTGCCAAATCTATTCCATTCTCTTTGCTGTCAACAAAATGAGACACCCTTCATAGTGCACCCAACATCATCTGAACCCCTGGCCCTAGAACTGTAAAATTCATGAACTAAGCTAGGGTGTGTGGGAAGATCCAAACTACAGAAGCTCTTCCATCTTTGCTGCCTGAACTATTACCCTACTCGAAACCCCTCTCTATCCAAAAATCAATTGTATGGCTAGTCATGATGATGCAGTAGCTGAGAGGATCTATCGGTGATGGAGAAGATGCCAGAGATGGTGTAGCTGGAGCCTTTTCATGGTGCAAAGAATCATTGTGATGCTTCATATGATGCTCGGATTTGGCTTCAACCCTTGGTCTTTTATGGTGGAAGGCTAATTGCATTCTTGGCCCCATTATGCATGAGAGAAAAAATCAAAACCAAAGGGAAATGAATAGGGTGTAAGTCTCTATGGAGGTCAAAGAGGTCTTTGGAAGGTTTAGGGCACTATTCTTGATTTACCAAAGAAAGAGCAAGTGAAAGAGGGAAACAAGGATTTCATGGTTAAAAAGCTGTGGATCCGACCTTGAGTTGACTTAAGAATCTTGTTCGAGTCGACTCGAGAGAGTGCTGACTCAAACTTCATCTCACGTTGACTCGAGCTCCAGCATGAAATTTTTTTTGATTTTCTAGGAGAAAAACCAAAAACACAATCTCGGATAAACTAAAAGAGAATTAATTGGATGTAATTTGAATTGAAGATGATTAAGAAATTTGGATATTCAATAAATCAAGAATTTCAAGAGAATTTGATGGGGATTTAGGCAAAAGGGTCACAAACACCTAATTCTCTCCTAATCATACTAAATCTATCTTCACTTAGAGGTTTGATAAATATGTCAGCTAATTCTTTATCAGTACTAACAAAATCAAGCAGTACATCACCATTTTGAATATGATTTCTTATGAAATGATGGCTTACTTCAATATATTTTGTTGTTGAGTGTTGAATAGGATTTTTAGTTAAGTTGATTGTATTATGTTATTACATTTTATGGATATTTTATTCAATATATTTTGTTGCTTAATCCATAATGTTTGAGCACAACAACTTTCAAGTATAATATACTCGGCTTCTGCTATAGATAATGCTATTAAATTTTATTTCTTGCTAAACCATGAGATTAAGTTTACGCCTAGAAATTTATAATTTTTACTTATAGCTTTTCTATCTAATTTACAACTAGAAAAATCAGCATTAGAATATGCAAACAAATCAATAAAAAATTTTTGAGAGTACCATAATCCTACTGGCTCCAGTGTGGATCCTTCGACGATCAAGTTAGTAATCTAGCCAATAAGAATAGAGTACTTTGAAGATTGAAAAATAAGAAGAGTGCTTAGAGAAAAAGCATAACTGGAGGTTCTTATTTACAAATGGAGCCTGTAATAAATTGATGGCAACTGTTGTAACAAAATATAAATGGACTGTTCAGGCTACTCAAAGTTTATTATAGAGAGTGGGTTGTTAGTTGTCACCACTTGCTGACGATTGGTTATTATTTGTTGAAACTTGGACAAAAGACCAAATACTTTTGAGCTTAGCTGCGAATCACTTGATTTAAGGTTATGCCACTAGAGCTTGGTATCGGATGAACTAAAGTTGAAGATTAGTCTTTAGACTAAGAGTAATGAACTCATAGATCAGATTTCTAATTTGGATTGCAAAAATATTATTTCAACTGCTCTAGAAGCTCAGCTATCTTCAAGATCAACTAGTGATTGAGGTTGGTATTTTGGTTTGAAGTTGTATCATAGAAGTTGAGATCGAAAGAAAATAACTAGAGGGCAAGCTACATAAATTGGATATGTAATTACGATATCAAGGTTGGCCAAAATTGGAAGCCAAAAGGATGCTGGGTTCCTTAATTGAAAATGTGACAAAGTTGTCTCAGTCATTTTGATAAAATTCAGCTAGTACCCAAGGTCGGTCAATAGTCGAGGTTGGACATTATTGAAATACTTGAGATTGTGGAGCGGCTATCGCCTATCCTAAATTGAAGGTTGGAGCCAAACAAAAATTGAATCTCCTTGCCAAAACTCACCCAATAGAAGTTCAAGATCATATTTTAGTAAAATATGCAAATATGATGACACTATTATTAGGCCTGAGCTGAAGGTCGGGTAAAGATGTTTAGCTGTCATATAAGTTTGGATATCAACTGAGAGTTATAGTTACTTTTGAGATGAGCTACCCTCAATTGATAGTCGAATTTAGGGACCGATCCTTTGGGGCTCGGCCAGATCAGGAGACTGACTTGATTGAACCTCGGATAGGATTGTATCTTGAATCTAGATAGCATGTTTAGAGAATCAACAAGGTCAAACTTTATAAGACTTCGACAGAAACTATTTTATCCCAAACACTTATCCTCTTACTCCCAAGTTCGAACGAAGAAAGTACCATCATTTACGATCGCCGAAGTCCCAATACGCTTTTTTGTCTTTAGGATGTGACATTTTTTGGCTTATTCTAACTGGTGTAGAAGCTTTTTTATTGTAGAATGATCCAAGATGACCTCAAATTTTGAAATCTTCTTTGGCATGGAGCTCAATTGTACGATGCAATAATTGTTTCGTCTAACATCTATAACCATAATAATTAACTAGACATGTGGAAGGCTGAGATTAAGCCTGGGTTATTTGTAATCTAATAGCTCAGAGCACTATCGGCTATTTAAACTTCCACCTTCTCTCTCTCCTTCCCATTATGAGCTCTTCCTCCTCCATCTCTTCATCTATCATCATCTTCCCTGACTACAACTGCCTTCACTCTTTTTCGATTCTCCAACCTTAATCATCTCATCTTCGTCCGTCATCTACTACTCCGATCGTCAAAGCTTTGCCACTTTAGGTTAGTGTTCCAACTTCTCTTGATTTTGAGATCTATTTTTTGCTTTTAGGAGTTCATTTTGGATCTGCCTGTTCTTCCTTTAGTTTCTAAAACTTTTTCCTCCAATTTTCTTTGATTTTTGATTAATTTTACTTGAATTCTTTTGGTCCAAAATGTCTTCTCGTAATTTTGAGTGTTCTTAGTCTTCCAAAAATCCTTTCGAGCCAAACCCTTTAAACCCCAGATCCGAGGTTGATTTCAAACTTAAGGATGAAACTCGTCCGACCTTCATTCCTAGGACTATTACCTCCACCCTTACTTCAGAAGACCTTTCACTCATCCGAATTTGGTACGCAATTCCCTTTGAGTATGAACTTAAGCTACCAGGATCGGATGGAAGAATTTGTTCTCCTCCTCTAGGTTGGCTCAGTCTATATACGGAGACTCTGTGAGCCAGACTTAGAATGTCGATCCCTTTTTTGTAATGAAACTCTTCCACTTTTTCAATATATCTTTTTTCTCCATAGTTTCCAACTCATTTTATTTTATCATAGGATTCTTAGTAGTTTGCTTTTTGACCGAGGTCTAGCCTATAATTTTTTTATTCCAAACCTTCTTCATCCTTAAACATTATCCTACTACTAAGGACTGGTGGTATGTTTCTCTCCAATTTGGTAAGAAGGGGTTGATTAAGGAGGCTCATTCTTCTATTCATGGTTGGAAAGAGAAATTCTTTCTTGTTGTCAACTTATCCTTTGAGTGGAGACTTCCTCATTGGAGTCAACCTAGAGAGTCTGTCTACAAGGCCCTAGGGTTGGAAAGGAGGGATCTAGATTCTGTTAAAATTTTAAAGGATTACAAAGTACCCTCACTAACTCAATTGCTTTCTAACCAAACTCTCTTCAACCTTGGCTTGAGCCCCACTAACCCAAAAGATATTAGCTTTTACTTTTTTTATTTTCTTGTCTCTATTTAACTTTTGTTTGTTCTTATTGATAGAGATGACCCTTAAAGAACTCAACCTAGAGGAGGCAGGTAGTCCAAAGAAGAAAAAAAATCGAAGGTCAGTTGGCTCATCTAAGAAAGCTAGGGCTTCTAAACCAAGCCAAGCCGCCTCCACTCTTGTTGCTATAATTTTGAAGGTCAGAGCAACTCTGCCTACTTTGAATACTTTCATTGATACTACTGCACGCACTCCAGCATCTGCTGCTGTGAAAATGAAAAAGGCTTAAGAGAAAAAGAAATCTACTATCGCCAAAAAACTTAGGAAATGCAAGGAGGTTGGAGAACCGAGCACTGATGATATTGATTGGGAGAAAGTCACTCTCAGCAGTTGGAGGGCAGTTTGGTCCCTTATTGAGGGATGCATGCTACCAATAAAAATCGAGAGGATCTGCCAATTGAATTCCTAGGATCATAAGAAGGATACACCTACAACTTTTTTTGAGATAATCACTTTATTAATTTTTAAATTTAACCATATTATTATTTTTATGATGACAAGGCTAATTTCATCATCTATAGTTGGGCCACTATATTTCTATTAGTGTCAAGTAGATCAATAATAGCAAGACCGAAGCTTCCAAGGTCTTGAAAGAGGCTGATGCAGCCAAAGCTGAAGCTTCCAAGGCAAAGGCTGAAAATGAGCATCTTAAGGAGGCGCTCAAAAAAGCAGAGAAAACTTCAGTCAAAACAAAGACTGACCTGGCCTTGGAGATCGAGAAGAGGAAAAAGGTAGAGGCTAAAGTTGAAGAGGATAGGAGGAAAGGGGAGAAGAAAGTGATGGAGGCCAAACTGAAGCTGTGGAAGAATTCAAAGTTTATGAAGAACTCAGGAATATTAAAGTCTAATTCGCCAGGGAGGCCTACGATGCTGGTTTGAATACTTGCTAGTGAAAGATTTCATAGCAGTATCCCAAATTAGACCTTGACTTCCTGGAAGAGGAGTTAGAAGATGACGCTGACCCTCCCCAAATCGAAGCCAATACTTCTACTGTCAGTTCTCCAATTGCTGAGCCTCTTGTTGCCAATCTTTTTACTACTACTCAAGAGCTTGCCGAGGTACCTATGTCTATGGTGACTGAACCAAGTTTCTCTTTCGCTCCTCAACCTGAACCAAGCTCTTCTGTTATCCCCTAGCCTGAGGTCAGGGAAGACTCTTAATTGTACTTTTTTTCTTTTCTTTCCATATATACGTAGAACCTTTATGAGTAATGAAATTAAAATTTCTCATATCTTGTCCTGTATGTTATGATGTATTTGTGAAATAGAATTTTGTTTATAAATACTGTGGACGAGCTGAAGGAATCAGATCTAGGGTTTCATAGGTAGATCTTGAAACTTTTTCAAGATCTTGCAGCGAAAGAGTTAAATAAATCTAAAATTTATTTAAATAATCATGTAAATACCTAAATCTTAGATCTATTACATGATTAAGATATGATATTAAATTAAAAATTAAAATTAAATAAGAAAAAAAAAAGATTGATCAAATTAATCTAGATCTACACTATATCAAATGCAAGTATGAAGTTTATAGATTAGATCTATTACCTGAGCAAGTTTAGACATTCTAATTTGCTAATCTAGGCTTGAGGATGAAGTCACGAGCTACACATACATCCAACCTCTAGGAGTCATTCATACGATCCTATGATCTCTGATCTAAAGTTCGATGCAGAAAATCAGCACAGTATGCTAGTACTGTATTGATCCTTCTTCGACGGTCGATCCGATGCTCCCTTCTTCAAAATTTGGACTCTCCAAAATATGAGAAGAAAGATGAGATTTTGCTAATCTGAGACTCTCTCAAAAAGCCTCAAAAGAAAGGAGGAGAGATTGAAAATAAAACAGCCCTAGAAGAAGACCCTCTTCTTCTTCTCTTTTCTCTCACCAAGACACCTAGTTTGGTGCCTATGGAACCCCCATGCCCAAGGACCCTCTTCCTCTGATTTTTGCACACCCCAAACCTCTCCCAAAGCTATATATTACACAAAAAAGTTAGAACAAAATTATTCAATATATAGAAAAAAAGAAGAGTCCAAATTAGATCAAATTTTTAGACTAGGAATATCCGAACATGAAAAGTTGTTGGGGTGCCCAACTCTTGGGTGCCTCCTCCATAATTTTTGGCATGGACTAGCATGGGAGGGTGCATAAAAAAGAAGATTATTTTTATAAAATAAGAGAAAAATTAATTAAAAGAGAGGGCGGCACTCAAGGAAAGATGTTTTGGTTAATAAGGATTCTATCTCACAGAATCCTAAGCAAAACCAATTCCTCCTTTGACTTGGTCTTCCACCTAACTTCCAAATATGATCCAAAGAGAGAGAGGAGGCATGAAAATCAGAAAGAAAGAGATTTTCCATGAAAAGTACCTAAAAAATAGGTATGGAGGGCGTTGGGACCACGGTGGCGCAAAGAGATAGGGAGTCCTAGTCACACTAGGACTCCTATTTTGACTTGGTCAAATAAGATCTTTTAACCAAATAAAATCAAGATTAAACTAATCTAATTAAATAAGACCCTAACTCATTTTAAGAACTTAATTAAATTAAAATTAATTTTGATTTATTTTTTAATCAAATTAAAAAATTAGGTTAATCCGAGTCCTAGTTAGACTAGGACTAGTTCTTTCTTGCACTTGGCTTATCAAATAAACTAATTAAACTTGATCCAATCAAGTCCAAACTAAATCTAATTAAATCATATTTA
The DNA here is from genome assembly GCA_006176705.1 of Cocos nucifera. Lineage (NCBI taxonomy): Eukaryota > Viridiplantae > Streptophyta > Magnoliopsida > Arecales > Arecaceae > Cocos > Cocos nucifera. The sequence continues at coordinate 383,064 of QRFJ01000765.1, forward strand.
ATTAAACTTAATCTTAGCCTATTGTCTTAATCACATTAAGTTAATTAGTAATCCAATTGCTAATTGATCCTTCTGCAATACTTGCACTAGGTTAAATACCAATCATATTGATTATTTAACCCTAGAACGATTCTTAATCATTGATCAACCATCCGATTAGATCATAAGCTCTAATGTGTGTGATCTCATAGGTCTGAACCTAAGTCGGTAGCATAGAAATAAATTTCTATACCAATCAAAGTGACCATCTAGTAATGATACCTGATGATCGGATAGGTTGAAGGTGTAGAACACCATCCTTAGAACCCATACGGATATAGCTTTCATATAATTCATCCCCTTGACCACAATGCTCGTAGGATATCTCAGAGTTTAACTATCAACTCTGATCAGGTTGTCCACATTGTATTTCAAAATATCAAATCCATCTGATGGATTACCCTGACCAAGATTTTGCTATATTGAAATACAGTGATACATTCTTCTCCAACTCTTGGAGTGGTCAATTCCATCTTGATCACACTCTGACTTCACAAGTACTTGACTGTGTCTAGAAGCCTTCCATTATTGAATTAGAAATTTAATTAGTCTGGTACCAAAGCATAGTGAGTTGCTTGCAAGTTACTGAGGTGATCTTAGGTTTAAGGGATACTTATACCTATATCCCATTAGAGACATTCTCGATAGTAAAATGCTCTGAAGTTGGTCACATTCAATGATGATGTATCTATACATCTCACCTATATGCCATACCAGTATCTCTACACACCTTGGTTAAGAGGACAACCAACCTATATGGCATATAGCTGAATGGAAATCCTGATTTTTCAGATCAGGTTCGTTCAGATCTGATCGAATCAAGAGATATATTTCAAAATTTTTTTTCTTTGATCCTAATCAGATCTGAGATATTTCAGATCTAATTCTTATTATTTTAATAATATAAAATAAAATTAAATAAATTAAATCAAATTTAATTTACCTTGATTTGGGTAATCCTATTACCCGATGTAGATGATCCTGTGATTGCAGCGGAAGGTTCTGGATCTTAGCCACGCAAGCGCCTGGCCTCTACCGGTATCCACTCAGGGTTGGATCTGGAGATCCTCTTCTTCTCTATCACATCCTCCAAAAATCAGATCTGGATCTGATCTGGAGGATCTTCAAAACTCTTTTGAAGATCAGCAGTCGTCCTTTTGCAGCAGCGCAGCCTTCTTGCTTTTGATCGCCTTTCTCTTGATCTGGAATCGCACCAACCTAAGAATCCAAAACCTCTTTTGGACGTGGAGAGCAAGAGGGAGAAGGTGACTTTGGCATGGAGGAAGGAGGGGAGAGGCAGCCTTGGGGCATGGGAATTGTCAATTCTCAATTAAATTCATTCTTTGAGTTAGGGTTGGGCGCAGGGTCTTATTTATAGACTATCTGTGATCCAACTCCTCTTCCTCTCAACCAATCACAACTCCTTTGTGAAATCAGATCTAAATCTGATTGGTGGGAATAGAGTCCCCTGGATTCCTCCTTAGAGGGTGCCTAAGACCAGTCAAAGTTGGATTCTTAGTAGAACTCTAATTGGAATCCAAAAAGGGAGATGGAGTCCTTGTCCAACAAGGACTCCTAGGCGCCTCCTACTTGGGCTCACACGCCAAGGGTTGGCGTGCGCCCTTCTCCTTGCCAGGTTCTGGCAGGGGGACAGGCCCCCACCAGCTCTCCAATAGGTGCATGACATGTGGTCAAAAGTCAAAGGGTCAATGGTCAACGTTTGACCAGTCAAAGGTCAGACTTTTGACCAAAGTCAAAGAACAAGAAATGGCAGGTGACCAAAAATGGCAGGTAATGTCTTACAAAATAAGACAACCTTTTCTGACTTGGACAACCTCCAGTCAGACCATATGAAGGCCTCTGATTGAGCACAAACTCCTTTGGCTCAGTCAGGACAACTTATTTATGATAGTAAAAGAAGAACGTTAGGTTCAATCGAGTGCTAGCACGATTTTCCTTGAACCTAATTGAATCTCATTCAGATCAATTGAACTAGATCAGTTCAATTGATGATCACCAGATTCAAACCCTTGTTTGTGTGACCCAGTTAGGTTCAGTTCTGTATGGTAATGGGATATGTCATGATCTCTATCATCGACATCATCGAAACTCCTTTCGATGGATCAGAACTCTTCTGATTCGAACAGCTAGAATGATCGATCATCTAAATCATTCTAATTGCTCCCAAAATCCACCAGTGACACCTAGCAGTATATGGTGGCAACCCATCAGAGCTGAATGCGAACCTCTTGGTGCAGCTACCTGTGTGATTAAGTTCTTCTATCTTGAGCCCCGATCAGATTAGGGTTAAGGTGAACTCGTCAAACCCTAGTCTCTGTCATATGATGTAATCATTCGATTCGAAGTCCAATGTGAAAATCTAAATAGAAACTCTTTCTATTATTTCACTCTGCCATGGCCATGGGCTTCTGGACTTGATTCTCATGATCATCATAGGGCTGCTCCTCTACCACCGAGGTAGATAGATTCCATCTTGATGCAATCCAGTTCCTACAATGAACATGCTATAGCCAACATACACCTCAGGGTTCCATATGGCTAGGAGACCGAGTAATGGTGTAGTCAAACTATAACACCCTCAAGGTGAACTGCCGATGCATCCTCAGGTCAAAGAACCAGACACACTACTGCAGCATCGAGTCAGTCATTGACGAGAAGGTAGACTTCCTAATGACTACTCGAGGTGGTCACGCTCAGTGCCCTCGTTCTCTAACGAGTACCTGTACTCTCGCTCCGGTGTCTCCACACCGTAGACTCAAGACTCATCTACTAAAGAGAAGCGATTGTACACCAACCTTCCGGATCAATCACCATCCTCGTGATGATCCTATGGTCGGGAGCATTTTATGAGTTAATAATGATTATTCATGTCTTAAATTTTCAACTCTTGAAAATATGAATTATCATTACCATTAACTCAAAGGATGTATCACAGACACTAAATACACATATGTGATAGAAAATAATCCATTTTATTGATTATAGTCATAATTTTAATTTTGCCCCTAGAAGTGTATTACAAGTATCAGCCAATTCTGGCTTCTAGGGCACATATATCTAACAATAGCGCCTATGCTTGATAGATGCTATCATTCTAATTAACAACCTATCATTTGATCATGAACAAATTTAAGGACTAATTGATAAATCCTCTCTTTATCGAAACTAAATAGTCCTAAGGACTTCATTACAATAATGGAGTTCATTAGAAGATATAAACTTATGATGAAAAAGATGTCAAAATATTTTTATTAATTAATAAATTAATTATAATTATAAAATAGCTCAACCATCAACAGGCTGATGATTGACTTTGGAACATAATTTTCAACAACTCTCACTTGTCCAAAAGCCACTCGGCATAGTATCTAATACCCATCTTCAACTTATGGTTGTCGAACTCCTTGATTGCCAGGACTTTAGTGAAGGGATCGGCTAGGTTCTTCTTACTGTCGATCTTCTAAAGGTCGACGTCACTACGATCGATGATCTCATGGATCAAATAAAAGCAGTGCAGAATATTCTTTGTTCGCTGGTGTGCCTTCGGTTCTTTTGCTTGGGCTATGGCGCCAGTGCTGTCATAGGAGAGCAGGATTGGACCATCAATAGAGAGTGCTACTTCGAGCTTGGTGATGAACTTCCTCAGTCACACAGCTTTCTTTACTGCATCTAATGATGTCATGTACTCTGCTTTGCAAACAGAGTCAGCCACTGTATGCTATTTGGAACTTTTTCAATAGATGGCTCCACCATTTAGAGTAAAGATATATCTCGATATTCTTTTACTGTCATCATGGTCAGATTGAAAGTTGGAGTCTGTAAATCCCACAAGCTTCAGATCTGACTCACCATAAATCAACCATTGGTTCTTAGTATTTTTCAAATACTTAAGGATGATTTTAACCACCTTTCAGTGATTTTCTTCAGGATCAGACTGGTATCTACTCACCACTCCTAGTGAGTATGCCATGTCTAATCTCGTACATGTCATTGCATACATAATAGACTCCACTATCGAAGCATATGGGACTCTACTCATACGCTCTCTCTCTTTAGGAGTTGTCGGATAATCTTTCTTAGAGAGAGAAATTTCTTGGCCTATCGGGAGATAGCCCTTTCTAGAATTCTCCATGCTGAACCTCTTCAGCATAGTTTCTATATACGTGGACTAAGATATACCAAGCTTTCTTTTAGATCTATCCCTATAGATCTTCATCCCTAGGATGTAGGATGCTTCACCCAAGTCCTTCATGGAGAACTATGATGACAACTAGACTTTTATTTCTTATAGTGTAGGGATATCATTCCTGATTAAGAGAATATCATCCACGTACAAAATAAGGAATACCACTACTGGACCATTTGTCCACTTATAAATGTAGGGTTCTTTTTCATTCTTAATGAAGCCATATGTTTTGATCACTTTATCAAAATGCATATTTCAACTTCGAGATGCCTGCTTCAATCCATAAATGAATCTCTGAAGCTTGCACACCTTGGACTCATCTATGGATGTGAGCCCTTCAGGTTGTATCATATACACCTCTTCGGTCAGCTCTTCATTTAGGAAAGCTATCTTCACATCCATCTGCCAGAACTCATAGTCCAGATGGACAGCAATGGCAAGCATGATCCGAATGGACTTGAGCATTACCATAGGGAAGAACGTCTCATCATAGTCAATACCATAACGTTGACGATATTTCTTGGCAATCAGATGGGCTTTATAGGTCTCCATCTTTTCGTCTGCGCCCCTCTTTCTTTTGAAGATCCATTTACACCCAATGGGTTTAACCCCTTCAGGTGGGTCAACTAATGTTCATACATCATTGATCTTCATGGAATTCATTTAGGATCTCATGGCTTCCAGTCATTTCTCAGAGTTAAATCTCTACATCGCATCCATATAAGTGATCGGATCCTCATCGTTTTCATCGAGTTCGATGGGATCACCATCCTAGACCAAGAATCCAAAGTATCTATCCGGATGGTGCGGTACTCTATACTACTACAAAAATGGCTTATGGCATGGCAGCGATTTTCGAAACCACTGCCATAGCTCCTACAACAGTGATTTTCGTTAACTACTGCTATAGGTCGGACCTATAGTAGCAATTTTTGTAACCACTGCTATAGGTCTGACATATAACAGCGGTTACAAAAAATCACTGCCGTAAGTCGAACCTATAGCAGCGGTTATAAAACACCGCTACCATAGGTCGACCTATAGCAGCAGTTCATTGTAACCACTGTCATAAGTCGGATCTATAGCAGTGGTTAGTAGGAACCGCTGCTATAATTTGATTTATGGCAGTGGATAATTGTAACCACTACCATATATATATATATTTTTAAAAATATTATATAATTTTAAAATTTAATGTCCATCTTCATCGTTCATTATCTAAATAATTATCATTAGAGTGTCATCGCAAAATGTCGCCTTAATCCGATGGCCCTAGCTTCGTCGATCAGAAAAATTTGATTTCAACGACCACGAACGATCATACGATGATCTGATAGATGGAGACCTTCGATGAATCCAAAAACTTATAATGATGATATTGATAATGTTTGTAGCATACTATCAAAATTTTACTTCAATCGGATATCGTTATCCTGGTTAGTATAGTTTAGTTTCGATCGTTAAATGATAAACGAGTGATCAAAAAACCAAACGATGTCCGATTATGAGATAATTTTTTTTATAAATGATCTTGGCTACTACTTTAATCATTTTTATGATGGTGATTATAAAATTTAACTCGTAAGATGAAGAATGATCTAAAACTATACGTCTTCTGATAACCATTCTGAAACTTCACTGGTTATTATGCTCGTACTTTTGCAATATCTGCTTAACATGAATAATTTATATGAAAATGATTTGAATTTTACCATCATCATTGTATAAAATATTTAAAATTATAATAAAGGTCATTTAACTAAAAAATTATCTCATAATCGGATGTCGTTTAATCCTCTGATCGCTTGTTTCTAATTTAACGGCTGAAATCATTCCATACTAAATTGACCATGATAATGATATCCGATTGAAGTGAAACTTTGATAGTATGTTACAAACATCATCGAGATCATCATTGTAGATTTTTGGATCCATCTGAGATCTTCATCTATCAGATCATTGCATCATCATTTATGATCATCGAAATCAAATTTTTCTGATCGATGAAGCTAGGGCCATCGGATCGAGACGATCTTTTGTGATAATACTCTAATGATAATTATTTAGATAAAAAAATGATGAAGATGGATATTAAATTTTCAAATTATATAATATTTAAAAAAAATAAGAAAAAAATTATTTCCAACTTATGGCAGTAGTTATCAAAAATCGCTGCTATAGATCTACAGTAGTGATTATAGAACTGCTGCCATAGATCTATGATAGCGGTTTTGGATAACCACTGCCATAGATTTATGGCAGCAGTTTTTGATAACCACTGCCATAGATCTATGATAGTAGTTTGATAACTGCTGCCGTAGCTTAGGTTAAAAATTTTTAAATCTTTTCTTCCATGCGCGCTCGATCTCTCTCTCTCTCCCCCTTCTCTTCATCGTCGGTGAGGCACTTGCCCCCTGACCGACGTCACCCCTCCTTCCCCCTGACTGGTGCCGCCCCTCCTTCCCCTTCCCCCTCTGCCCTCCATCCCCGACCGCCCCTCCCCGCCACCCGCCACCCCCCATCCGGCTCCCCACCCCTCCATCCGACCCTCTCTCGGCCTCCAGCAAAACCCCCTCCAGCGAACCCACATCCGACCCTCCTTTGGGCCCCACCAAAACCCCCCCCTCCGATGAACCCTCCTCACCCTTGCTCAGCCCCCACAAAATCCCACCCCACCCCACCCAACCCCCCCCCCGCCCCCCCATCCGATCCTCCCTCGGTCCTCCAGCGAACCCCCCCTCCGATGAACCCCCATTCGACCCTCCTCGGCCCCCTATGAAATCCCCCTTCGACGAAATCCCATCCACCCTCGACCCTCCGCCGTCCCTCCATGAAACCCCTCCCCACACTCTATCGTCCTCCGACCCCAGTGCAAAACCAAACCCCCCATCCGCGAGCCCCCTTCCACCCTCCTTTGGCCCCATGAATGAAAGAAATATGCCCTCAAGCCAATCAATTTTTGGGCTATTCTTTATCTTCCAAACTCATATAATGATATTTTAAAATAAATAAATGCATTATTTCATCATATGCAGTGTCTTATTATTTATTTAAGATTATGATGAACCCCATAAATTAAGGCTATGGTTTTAGGATTATGATGAGATCATACCAGTGAGATCCTAAAACCTTAAAACCCTAATTTAAACATTCCTAGATCGATGGGACATTGAAGTTAGGGGATCAATGTTTTTCGGTAAGACTAGCACATCTTTTGTATGCTCAATTGAGAGGGTGATTGATCTCACAATCAACTTGTGTATGACACTAATACAAGAATGTGGGTGCTCATTAGAGAATGAGTTCACTGAATTGATCCAAGTTGAGAATATCTAATGGAGTCTTATCTACATGTCAATAGATGGTTCTCATAGTGGAATTGTGCATGTAATCCTTTGACCTGAAACTACCATAGAATCTTATATATATGAATTCCATATTTTGGTTCATACTCATTCATGACTCAGTTATGTACAGGGATGATCTGGATATGGTAGATTATATATATGAAGGTTGTGAGTAGGTTAACATGGAATCGATCTCTCCTGGTAAGAGAAAATAGCATCCTACTTGCTTCAAACAAATGATGATTCAGAAAGACTTTGATCAAAGCATGATGAAAATTAGAAATGGTTTCTAATATTTCATTAAATGAATCATCATCATAAGATTGAAAGAGAAATGAATATGATATTGGGATTGACATATTTTCATACCCAGAGTCATATTCAGGATGCAGGGAGATCGAAGGATCTAGTTGCATGATAATTTTTTACTGAAGGATATTTTTGATATTTTCATCAAAATTTCACATCTTTTGAGAAGTCACGATATATTGCTCGACATCAATCATGTCTTGTGGGTTTGATCAAATTAAAATATTAATTTGATCATTAAATTAGAAAGTGTTCTAAATTAAGTCAAATTGGGTTGGCTAGTTTTGATCTAAATCGGTTTGGATGAGTTCTAACCAGATTAGGTGAAATCACACCCAGACCCACTGCTAGTTAGATGTGGAGCCCAATGGGTCACACACAAAGAGAATTGATTAAAGGGTCTAATTGGATTAGACCATGTTTGCAAGATGAACATGCTAGCACATGTAGCAAACCCTAGCACCTAGATTCGAATTAGATTCGAATCGACTTTCGATTTGGGCTAATTAAGGTCTGATTTGAGCCAAATAGGATTTGCTCTTGAATTGGATTAACCTAGACTGATTGAGCTTCAGCTGGGGTGCCACATACCAGAATCTCACATGATAGAGAGTCTCTCTCTTGCACGTGAGAAGTCTTTCATGTGCAAAGAGTTTTTGGCGCATGGGATTTAGTTGGCGCCTACCTTCTTTGACATTTTCTATTTTTATGTCGTGTAAATTTTTCAAATGGGCATGGACATCAGATATGGGGCACAGAGTCCTTCTGCAGATTAAATACTCTATTATTTTTTTGAGAAGGGACTCTTTATCGCCCAGGAATCCTTGCCGCCCAAGACTCCTTGCCGCTCTCTCATCCTTGATGCCTCTTGGACCAAGTCAAAGTCTCTTGAACTTTGACTATTCAAAGATCATCTCACATGCCATCATTGCTGAATGGGCATCCCACTTCAAGGCCATTGGATGGCCTTCTTATCTGATCTAATGGTTATATCAGGGTGGCGCCAAAAAAAATGAAAGCTTGCGACTCTTCGTAAATAACTTACGTAGAATTAGTCCAAGAGTCCTGCTTTAAGGCACCTCTTGGACTAAGTCTACATGAAGTTATTATTTGATTAGGCATGAGATAGGCTGAAGGGACATAAGATATTTATATGAAAAGGGTGCGAGAAAATGAGTTGGCACCCCTACATACATTATAAATAAGGGTGTGCACCAAGAGTATGGTAGTGTGAAAGTCATCTTTCTTTCTTACAAGTATTTTCTATGGTCCAATTTTTTCCTCTTCCCTTCTCTTATCCAGATCTTGTCCTTATAAGGATTAGAAGTCATCTTAAGATAAAGAGATTAGGAAGAAAAATTAAGAAGATAAAGAAAAAGAAAGATAGGTAAGGAGAGGCAAGGAAGGTGACATAAAGGCTAAGGAAGGTCTTGCCCTTTTAATTAAAGTTCTTATTATTAGAATTTTAATTATATAAATTAGAGGTGCTGGTGTCTTGATCAAGTCTCTGTACGGATCAACATTGGAGAATGAACATGTGGGCACCTGGTGGAACCCCTAACGGACTGCTGCCGGCAATTAGGGACAATTTAGGGTTTAGCGATAAGAGGTATGTTCTAATACTTTCTTTTATATTATAAATGCATATTATATAATTTAATTGCTAATAAGATGATCCTAGGGTTTGGGTTTGGTTTGTATAATTTCATAATTTTTCTTTGAAATTCATGCTTCGCCCTGTACACCAATCCTATCAGTGGTATCAGAGCAAGCCTTATTAGGTTAAATCATATAATGCTTTGCTTATAATATAATGGCACAAATAAAAAGTATGATATAATTTTTATTAGCATGTTGTTTATATGATGAGATCATATTTTTATTTATCATAATAAGATTATGATGTATATATATTATTCTTTAAAGACTGCCCTGACATAGTGGAAAGTATCCACTATGTAATGATGGTTGTCCTAAAATAATTATACATATTAATATAATTTTTTCATAATTAATACTTTTATGCATTTAGTTTGATTTAAAATGTGCATCGAAACCATTTAAATCCCTCTTTAAAATTATATTTAGTTGTAGTGTTATTAATCTATAGCTGAATCAGTCGGGATGTCTAATTGATCAATCGGTATCTAGAATAAATGGTTCATGATCGATAAAGAGAACGTGATTTTTTAATTGGTTCTGTTGTCTGACCTGATCAATTTATTGGTGTCTAAGAAAAGCAACGGAGGAACTCCCACTTCTCTCCCACTTACTTGGTCGATTCGATTAATTTAAATCTAGATTGAAATGTTTAATATTATATTCACTACATTAAAGCCTTCCTTCATACTAGGTTCTTATTATGTCCAAAACCATATTAGTTTTGTTGTGTAACCACAAGATCTATCATGGGGAAGGATGTAATATTAATCTAGTGCATTGAGATGCTTACCGCATTTTGAATATACTACTTTATTGTGTAACCACAAAAGAAGTTATATTTCATTTTGATTGTATAGAAATGAAGGGTTCTATTTGAACTAAAATATTAAAGTTTGTTGTGCTAACACAAGCTATTAATGTTTTAGAGGCAAAAATTTTTTGAGAGTTGCATAAAATGCATTTGGAAAGAGTTTCCTATCTTTAAACTTATAACAGGTTTGTTGTGCAACCATAAGAGCTTTTATAAGAAATTAGGATCTTATTCTCACTATGAAAATCAAAGAGTTATGATTTTTGATTAAACAGTGGGAGACATAATTAAATTAAAATCCTAATTTAATTATGTTTGTCATCTTGAGTTGTTTGCTTATGTATTGTTCTTTATTATGTAGATTAAATGGCTTCTTTACTTTCATTGCGTTCAATTTTGGATTCAAATAAATTAACTGATCAAAATTATGTGGACTAGCTGAGAAACCTTAAAATAGTACTCAGTCAAGAAAAACTCTCCTATATTCTTGATGTCCCTGATCCTAAACCATTAGAAAAAGATGCCACAGATGAAGATAAGTCCACATACAAGATGTGGCAAAATGATTCCCTTACTATCAAATGCATCATACTTGCCTCTATGAGTAATGAATTACTGAGGCAGCATGATGGCATGGACACTCAGTCCATATTGCTCAATTTAAAAGAACTTTATGGAGAGCATAGTAGAACTGCTAGATATGAGATATCTAAGTAATTATTTCATGCAAGAATGATAGAAGGAATATCCATGTACAAAATCATGTTTTGATGGTAATTGACCTAATCACTTGATTAAGTCAATTAGGTTTTGTTATGGATGGAGAGTTAAGTCAGGATTTGATCCTGCAATCACTTTCTAAATCATTTTCTCAGTTTATCGTAAACTATCATATGAACAAACTGAATTCTTCCTTGCTTTAGCTGTTAAATATGCTCAAGACAGCAGAAAGCCATATCAAGAAGGATAAGGCTCCTCTTCTTCTTGTGGATGGGATCTCCAAGAAGAAGGCAGGCAAAAAGGGTTCAAAGAAAAGGTTGAACCCTAAAGATGGTATAAATAAGAAAAAAAAGGAGAAGAAGGTCTCTAGACAGATGACCTACTTTCACTACGGCAAAACAGGTCATTGGAAGAGGAATTACAAGGCTTATCTTGCAACCGTGAAGTTTGGTGCAAATAATGTACCAAAAGATATGTATGATACATACTATATTATCATTAAATTCTTTCATTTTAAAATCTTGGGTATTAGATACTGGCTGTGGTTTTCATATCTGCAAATCTTTGCAGGGGCTACAGAAAATTAAGAGTTTGAAGAAAGGTGACTTCAAGCTCTATGGCGCTGGAGGAGAGTCTATCCAAGCAGAAGCTGTAGGGACAAATATATTGAAGTTACCTTATGGAAAGATCTTAGAGCTTACAAATTATTATTATATGCCTAAGATCATTAGAAATATTATATCTATACCCTTGTTATTAAAATAAGGTTATAGTCTTAATGTAACGAGCGAAGGTTGCTCGATCAAATATTCTAATGAAAATATTTGTTTTGGCATATTTAGCAATGGTTTGTTGACTCTATGTTTGGATGACAATATATTTCATATTGATGAAAATAGAAAATGTAAGAGAGATGACATAAATAATACTTTACTTTGGCATTGTCGATTAGGTCATATTAGTGAGGCTAGGATTAACAAGTTATACAAAGAAAAGTTCTTTGATCCTTTTGATTATGAATCATTAGGAACTTGTGAATCATGCCTCATGGGTAAAATGACCAAGATTCCATTTAGTGGACATGGAGAAAGGATAAAAGATGAGTTATTAGGACTTGTACATACGGATGTATGTGGTCCTATGACAACTCAAGCCAGAGGAGGATACTCTTATTTTATAACATTCACTAATGATTTATCTAGGTTTGGATATGTGTATCTTATGAAACACAAATCAGAAGCCTTTGATAAATTTAAAGAGTATCAAAGTATGGTCGAAAAAATAAACTGGACAATGTATAAAAATCCTTCGATCTGATCAAAGGAGGAGAATACTTATCTAGTGAGTTTCTTAGACTATCTTAAAGTTAAAAGGGGTTCTCTTTGAATGGACACCTCCTTATACACCATAATTAAATGGTATGGTTGAAAGAAAAAATCATACCTTATTAGATATGGTACAGTCCATGATGTGCTTCATTGAATTATGCATTTTCTTCTAGGGTTATGCCCTGGAGACTACAATTTATATCTTGAATAAAGTACCTTCTAAATCTGTATCTAGTACTCCATATGAGATATGGAGAAGTAAGAAATCCAATCTTAAGTATTTTAAGATATGGGGTTATCCAGCATATGTCAAAAAAATTTTGGACATAAGCTTGATGCTAGATCAGACAGATGTCTATTTATCGAATATCCTCGAAATAGTATAGGATATTTATTCTACCATCCTACTGAACAAAAGATATTTGTAAGTAGGCATTTTACTTTCATGGAAAAAGAATTTATCATAGAAAAGGGCAGTGGCAGAAATATTGAACTTAGTGAATTTCAAAAAAAATAAATAGAAATTTTTCAATCAAATAATCACATAAAAGAACCATAACACATAACTCCTATCCGTAGGTCTGAAAGAGTATGACATACACCTATGAGGTACGGATTCATTATTAAGAATAATGAAGCCCAAGTCATTGAGAATGATGAACCTCTGACCTATATGGAAGCAGTCAAAAGTAAGGACTCTGACAAATGGCTGGCTGCCATGCAATCCAAAATGAAATCCATGCACACCAACAAAGTATGGACTTTGGTGGATGCACCAGAGGATATAAACCTTATTGGATGCAAATGAATTTTTAAGAAAAAGATTGAAGCAGTGATGGTCAAATTGAAACCTATAAGGCCAGATTGGTGGCTAAAGATTTTAGGCAAAAATAGGGGATTGATAATGATAAAACATTTTCACCTGTTGCCATGCTCAAATCTATTCGGATTATGCTTGCCATAGCAGCATACCACGATTATGAAATATGGCAAATGGATGTGAAGACCACCTTCCTTAATGGTTTCCTTGAGGAGGAGGTCTATATGTCACAGCCAGAGGGATTTGAGTCAAATGAGAGACCAAATCAGGTATGCAAGCTTAAGAGATCCGTTTATGGATTAAAGCAAGCATCAAGGAGTTGGAACATCCATTTTGATGTAACAATAAAAGAGTTTGGTTTTATCAAGAATGTGGATGAACCATGTGTGTACAAAAAAATAAGTAGAAGAACCATAGTCTTCTTGGTTCTGTATGTAGATGATATACTCCTCATTGAAAATGATATCCCAATGTTGCAATCAGTCAAATTATGGCTATCAAATAAGTTTTCCATGAAAGATTTGGGAGAAGCATCCTATATACTAGGAATAAAGATCTATAGAGATAGATCTAAGAGGATGCTAGGCTTGTCCCAATCTAAGGTACATTGACTTAATACTGAAAAGATTCAGTATGGATGGGAGTAAAAGAGGTTACTTACCCATGAGTCAAGGCATACATCTCTCTAAAAAGATGTCTCCAAAGACACCTGAAGAGAGAAATAGAATGAGTTCTATTCCTTATGCTTCGACTGTTGGATCAATAATGTATGACATGTTATGTACAAGGCCTGATGTTGCTTATGCCTTAGGCATTGCAAGTAGATTTCAAGCTGATCCAGGAGAGGATCATTGGAAAGCTGTGAAAAATATTCTTAAGTACTTAAGAAGGACTAAAGATATTTTTCTAATATATGGTGGTTCTGATCTTAAACTAGAAGCATATTCTGACTCTAGTTTTCAATCAAACCTAGATGATAGCAAATCCATTTTAGGATATGTCTTTACTTTGAATGGTGCAGCAGTGAGTTGGAAGAGTTTTAAGCAGCCAACTATAGCTGATTCAACTATTGAGGTAGAATATATAGCTGTAAGTGAAGCCACCAAGAAAGCTGTCTGGATGAAGAAGTTTATCACTGAATTGGATATTATTCCTAAAATTAAGAATCCAGTACCACTTTACTGTGACAATACTGGAGCTGTTGCTCAAGCAAAGAAATCTAGGTCTCATCATAAATCCAAACACATTCTAAGATGCTTCCATCTCGTTCATAAAATTATTGAAAGATAAGATGTAGTCATAGAACGAGTTGACACAAAGAATAACATAGCAGACCTATTCACTAAGGCTTTATCACTGTAATTGTTTGATCGTCACCTTGATTGTATGGGATTAAAATTTAAGGGCAATTGGCTTTAGTGCAAGTGGGAGATTGAAAAGAATATATCCTCAAGCCAATCAATTTTTGGGTTATTCTTTATCTTCCAAACTCATGTAATGATATTTTAAAATAAATAAAGGCATTATTTCATCATATGCAGTATTTTATTATTTATTTAAGGTTATGATGAACCCCATAAATTAAGGCTATGGTTTTAGGATTATGATAAGATTATACCAGTGAGATCTAAAACCTTAAAACCTTTATTTAAACATTTCTGGTCGATGAAACATTGAGTTGGGGATCAATGTTTCTAGTAAGACTAGCACATCTTTTGTATGCTCAATTGAGAGGATGATTGATCTCACAATCACTTATGTATGGCACTAATATAAAAATATGGGTGCTCATTAGAGAATGAGTTCACTAAATTGATCCAAGTTGAGAATATCTAATGGAGTCTTATCTACATGTCAATAGATGGTTCTCATAGTGGAATTGTGCATATAATCCTTTGACCTGAAACTATCATAGAATCTTATATATATGAATCCATATTTTGGTTCATACTCATTCATGACTCAGTCATGTACGAGATGATCTGAATATGGTAGATTATATATGAAGGTTGTGAATAGGTTAACATGGAATCGATCACTTCTGGTAAGAGGAAATAGCATCCTACCTGCTTCAAACAAATAATAATTCAAGAAGACTTTGATCAAAGCATGATGAAAATTAGAAATGGTTTCTAATATTTCATTAAATGAATCATCATCATAAGATTGAAAGAAAAATGAATATAATATTGGGATTGATACATTTTCATACCCAGAGTTATATTCAGGATGCAGGAAGATCGAAGGATCTAGTTGCATGGTAATTTTTCTTTGAAGGATATTTTTGGTATTTTCATCAAAATTTCACATATTTTAGAAAGTCATGATACATTGCTAGACGTCAATCATGTCTTGTGGTTTTGATTAAATTAAAATTTTAATTTGATCATTAAATTAGAAAGTGTTCTAAATTAAGTCAAATTGGGTTAGCTAGTTTTGACCTAAATTGGTTTGGATGAGTTCTAACTAGATTAGATAAAATCACACCCAAACCCACTACTGATGAGATGTGGAACCCAATGGGTCACACACAAAGAGAATTGATTAAAAGGTCTAATTGGATTAGACCATGTTTGCAAGATGAATATTTTAGCACATGTAGCAAACCCTAGCACCTAGATTCGAATTGGATTCGAATTGGCTTATGATTTGGGCTAATTAAGGTCCGATTTGAGCCAAATAGAATTTGATCTTGAATTAGATTAACCTAGACTAATTGGGATTTAGTTGGGCCACCACATACCAGAATCCCATATGCCAGAGAGTCTCTCTCTTGCACATGGGAAGTCTTTCATGCTCAAAGAGTTTTTGGCGCATGGGATTTAGTTGGCGCCTACCTTCTATGACTTTTTCTATTTTTATGCCATGTAAATTTTTCAAATGGGCGTGGACATCAGATATGGGGCACAGAAGAGTCCTTCTGCAGATTAAATATTCCATTATTTTTTTGAGAAGGGACTCTTTGTCACCCAGGAATCCTTGCTGCCCAAGACTCTTTGCCGCCCTCTCATCCTTGACGCCTCTTGGACCAAGTCAAAGTCCCTTGGGACTTTGACTATTCAAAGATCATCTCACACACCATCTTTGCTGAATGGGCATCCCACTTCAAGGCCATTGGATGGCCTTCTTATCTAATCTAATGGTTATATCAGGGTGGCACCAAAAAAAAATGAAAGCTTGCGACTCTTCGTAAATAACTTACGTAGAATTAGTCCAAGAGTCCTTCTGCTTTAAGGCACCTCTTGGATTAAGTCTACATGATGTTATTATTTGATTAGACATGAGATAGGCTGAAGGGACATGAGATATTTATATGGAAAGGGTGCGAGAAAATGAGTTGGCACCTCTACGTACATTATAAATAAGGGTGCGCACCAAGAGTCCGATAGTGTGAAAGTTATCTTTCTTTCTTACAAGTATTTTGTATGGTCCAATTTTTTCTCTCTTCCCTTCTCTTGTCCAGATCTTGTCCTTATAAGAATTAGAAGTCATCTTAAGACAAAAAGATTAGGAAGAAAAATTAAGAAGACAAAGAAAAAGAAAGATAAGTAAGGAGAGGCAAGGAAGGTGACATAAAGGCTAAGGAAGGTCTTGCCCTTTTAATTAAAGCTCTTATTATTAAAATTTTAATTATATAAATCAAAGATGCTGGTGTCTTGATCAAGTCTCTGTGTGGATCAACATTGGAGGGTGAACACATGGGCACCTGGTGGAACTCCTGACGGACTGCTGTCAGCAATTAGGGATAATTTAGGGTTTAGCGATAAGAGGTATGTTCTAATACTTTCTTTTATATTGCAAATGTATGTTATATGATTTAATTGCTAAAAAGGTGATCCTAGGGTTTGGGTTTGGTTTGTATGATTTCATAATTTTGCTTTGAAATCCATGCTCCACCTTGTACACTAATCCTATCAGCAAAATCCCACCCCCCACCACCACCACCATTCTGACCCTCCCCCGATCGAGTGCAAAGCCTCCTTCGACCTCCTCATCACTGTGCTCCCTTTCTCTGGCCCCCATCCCTGGCCGCCCCTGCTCTCTCTCTCTCTTTCCTCTTTTTCTCTCTTCTCTATCTCACTATCTTACTTTTATTTTGCAGGTTACCTCTAGTGCCGTCGTCCTCCTCTAGTACCATCGTCGGTGACCCTCGGAGCTTTTGGTGCGACCTGCTCTCTATAGCCATAGGTATAATTTTTTTTTTAATTTTATAGTATTATTTATTAATCATATATATTTATAATAATTTATAAAATATTTTAATAAATATTATAAATATTTATTATAAATATTATAATTATCTACATGCAGTAGTTTTTGGGCCGTATCATGGAGGTAGCCTTGGCCCATGCCATGTCGGCAACTGTGGACTAGATTTATCAATGGGCTAGGTTTGGATCAAAACTTGGATATTCAGATTCGAACCTAATTTTAATTACTGGTACCGAATCTGAATCTGAATATTCAATGGATTTGTACTTGAAAGAGGAAGGGAGGGATCCGACCTCGCCGCCATCATTGGGAGGGAGGGGGTCCGGCCTCATCAGCGAGGGAGAGTGGGAGATCGAGAGAGCGAGAAAGGAAGGGAGGGAGTCTGGCCTCGTCGGCATCAATAGGAGGTATGGGGTCCGACCTTACCGACGATGGAGATCGAGAGAGTGAGAGAGAGAGAGGGATGGGGTCCAACCTCATCAGCAAGGGAGATCGAGAGAGGGAGAGAGGAGGATCGAGAGATGAAAAGCTGGAAGGGAGGGGTTCGGCCTCGCCACTATCGTCGATGAGAGAGATCGAGAGAGGGAGAGGAGTGATCAAGGGGATGGCACACAGTCGAGCCAGCTCAGATACGCAGTCGAGCTGACTTGGGTCGTGATCGAGCCGACTAGGGGAGGACCCTAGCCAGATGTCTCAGGCATAGAGTCGGCTATCTCAAGCATGGAGCTGGCTCGACTTTCGAGCAAATAGAATTTAATATGTCTCTCTAAATTTTCAACTTTAAGCCCTAAGGTACCACCATCATCTACTTTATTTTTCTTTCAAGTTTCTGGATTAATACCAAGGTTCGCACAAGAGATCGGATCTATGATTGTTACTCATCCTTAATTATTTATGAATATAATTTATGTTGTAGAATTTATTGCATAACATTTTTTGGATATTTATATCATGTTGCTTTTATTTATTGCATTGCATAATGATAGATCCGTAAATTGATTAGTGTACATATTAGAGACTATTTATTGATGCTATACTAATATTATTGTTTAACATATTATATTGATTAATGTTTATTAACATTGTAGGTCATGATGGCAACGAAATGCCATCTAGCTTTCACCTCTATCCCTCAGCGGGTTATGCACAGTTCAACATCCGAGGAGCAGTCGGAGCATACTCTATCCACCTCGACATCGACTGCTCAGAGACCTCCACTGCCAGCATCTACTGCACCGGTGGCATCTACTCCACCGATGGCATCTACTCTATTGGCAGCTAAGCCTCTACCGTTGCCCATATCTGAGATACATGCTACTATGCAGGCATCTGAGTATACATTTTTATTATATTAGCACAACTTTATTTTTTATATAGTATTTGTACACTTATATATTTGCATAACATATTTGTATTGCAGGTGCATCATCTAACTGGATATTTCATGATCCCACACATATGGCACATGTGGAACCACCAGCATCAGGTGATGGTCTATTACGATGCAAAGGGGAGGTCGGTAGGAAAGACCGCATGAGAGATGCATTCCTTTTTTGGAGTGCTTATGAGATGGTCAGACATCATTCCCGTAGAGCCCAGAGACTAGCATTTGATAGATGCTACCATCAGGGACTGGGTAAGAAGGAAGATATGGGTAAGTATGCGCATCTTAGTTATATTTATGTATTTTATATATTTACACTATATATGTTTGATTAGAATAATTTTGTAACTAATTTTTGATAAATTTGTGCAGAGGAGGTATGACTTCTCTGATTATGAGAGGACTCGAGATGCCCGACTGAAGAAGATCGGAGAGTTGTACTGGGGTTACAAGGCCAAGCTCCATAGAGGATAGCTCGAGCATCGATGAGACACTCTGGAGGAGCTTGTTCCCTGGATATAGGACTATCCTTCGAGTCAGTGTGAGAGGATGGTTAGACACTGGAGGAGCCAGGAGTTTGAGATAAAATTCTTAACTTTTAAATTTTTTAATATGCTTAAAATTTTATTTAAATATTATTTAAATATTTATTATTTATTTGAATACTTGTTAGGCTATCTTCCGTTAGAACTAGGAGAATCATGCAGTCCAGGAGTATACGCACACTCTAGGCCGTGAGTCTATGGCCAGTCATGTGCATAGAGTGGTAATTAATTTTAAATCGTACTAGATAAATTAAATTCATACATTTTACAATCTTTTTGATAAATTTATTCTTTGTTATAGCTAATGAGAGATGGAGTGATGTCCAGCCATAGCGAGATCTTTCGATCTAGCCGCATAGAGAAGATGGGCAGGCCGATGAATGCCGCAATCGAGTGTATTTTTGTAAATATTAAATATATTAGTATATATGATTAGTATTATAGCATTTCTTATAAAATTTTATTTTAATTTATAATTATAGGATTAGTTAGATGCACTTGCAAGCGAGGGCTCAGATACCTCTGGGCCTCATGACCATTTGTCTCAGGTCTTAGGGCCTGAGCACACTGGGAGGATCCGATGCAGGCTCGGACACACGCCGATGAGCTACTAGTCTGAGGTGAGCGTCTCCTCACAAACTTCCAGTATCGTCAACTGGGAGAAGCTTGAGGAGGTATTGGCATGAGTAGATCATGCTGCGACACGGGCAGATCGGGCTGAGGAGCGCGCATCTCATCTGGAGGGCATCGTGAGAGACATGATGTCGATGCTCAGCATATGTTTTGAAGTCACGAGCTTCGAAAGATATGTTTGCTCATATTCCAACTTTAGCTTTGGCTCTGGCTCCAGCTCCAACTCTGACTCCAGCTCTAGCTCTGGCTTCAGCTCCAGCTCCGACTTCGGCTCCCAATGATGACGACGATCATGTAGATTTAAGAGACTTTTGATGTATTTTATTTTTTTAAAAAATATTATAATAAATTTTATTCGGTAATAAAATTTTATCATTTTAGAATAATTTTTATGTTTATTATATTTTTCATATTATATATCTATATTTATCAGATAAAATATATAAAAAAATAAAAATTTTATTTTTTTAATTATTCAAGATCTACAACAGTGATTTTATAACCGCTGTCATATCCATGCCAATCACTGCCATAGGTTTCTGGTGCAAACGGTGCCAACCGCTGCATTAGACTTATGGTAGTGGTTAAGAAATTACTGTTATAGATTACCTATGGCAGCAGTTATGTAATCGCTACGATAGATTAACTATGGCAGCGATTACATAACTGCTGCTACAGGTTGATCTATTGCAGCGATCTATAAACCGCTGCAATAGACTATCTATGATAGCGGTTCAAACAACCGCTACAATAATCGCTGCTATAGGGCTATGGTGACGATCACAGTAGCAGTGGTTAGAAAACCACTGCCATAGCCTATGACAGCAGTTTTTTGGACTACGATAGTGGTTTTGAACCACTAGCGTAGCTCTTTTTTGTAGTAGTGCTACTGGATCGTCTTAATGGTGCGGATTCACTAGGCTTTAGATCTGATTTGATCAAATTTGACTTAGGTTCAATATTCGGTATTGGACTTTCTACCTGTTGAACTTCATCAAGTTCAAGCTTAGAGGCAACAATTCCTTCATCAGAAAACTCCTTTTCCAAAAAGGTTGCCCTAAGACTGACGAACATCTTTTGTTCATCAGCATGGTAGAAACAGTATCCTTTGATCTCTTTTGGGTACCCTATGAATGTACGCTTATCAGACCTAGTTTCAAGTTTGTCTGTAACTAACCATTTGATATAAGCCGAGCACCCCCAAATCCTAAGTTGTAAAAGTGCTAGCTTACACCCTGTCCATATCTCATATGAAATTTTAACTACAGACTTACTTGAAATTCTATTTAATAGATAACAAGTCGATTCAAGTGCATATCCTCAGAAGGATATCGACAAGCTGGCAAATCCCATCATGGATCAAACCATATCTAACAGAGTTCGATTCCTCCTTTCAGACACACCATTATGCTAGGTGTTTCAGGAGGAGTCCATTAGGAGAATTTCATTCTCTCCTAGATATGTGAGAAACTCACCAGAAAGGTATTCTCCTCCTCGGTCAGATCGAAGAGTTTTAATACTCTTTTCAGTTTATTTTTTTACTTCAAAGTCATTTGAACATTTCAAAAGAGTTTGACTTATTTTTTATTAGATAGGCATATCCATATCTGGATAGATCATCTATAAAAGTAATGAAGTAGACATATCCACCTCTGGCACTTGTGCTCATTGGTCCACATATATCAGTATGTACTAGACCTAAGAGCTCATTGGCTCTCTCATTCTTTTCAGTAAAAGGTAACTTGGTCATTTTATCTAGAAGACAGGACTCACAGATTGAAAGTGATTCACAATCATTGACTTCAAGAATTCCCTCTTGAGTCAATCTATTTATCCTGTTCTTATTTATATGACCTAGCCTATAGTGCCATAAGTAGATATCTGATACACTATCTAATCTAGGGTGCTTGCCAGTAGAATAGACTACATTAATAGGTTGTGATAACATATATACACCATTGTTCAATTATCTATAGAAAGCAGTAACACCATTCACAATGACATTACAAACTCATTTCTTTATTGAGATTTCATAATTGTTCACGGCCAAAAATCCTACAGAAATGATATTTTAAAAAAAACTAGGACAAAAATAATAATCACTAAGAACAATGGTAAGGGATTCAAATACAAGTTTCAAAATTTCTAAAGCTAGAACTGGAACTGATCTTCCATCTCCAATGTTCAGGAATCTCTAGTCTTGCTCAAATCTTCTACTGATCTGCAGTCCCTACAATGAATTGCAAATATGATAAGGACTATCGATATCCAATAACCAGTTAGTAATATCATAAATAAAAAAATTGTAAGGAGTTATCATATAAATACCTTACCCAGCAATAGCTTGCTTCTTTCTCTGTCTGTTCGGATCTAGGAAGGCAATATACTGAGGATAGTTCCTCTTTCAATACCTCCGCTTCTTGCAAAAGAAGCATTCAACTTGACTCTTATCGGGCTTGATCTTCCTGGTCTGGCTCTGCACTGATGTCCCAACTTGAACTTACACCTTCTTTGTTTTCTTCTTTTTGTTCTTCTTTCCTTTTTTAAGGGTCGAGAACTAGAAGACGAACCTCCCACTAAGTTCACCGACTCTTTATGGAGCTGGTGATCCTTCTCAAAGTTCTAAAGTAACCCCAGCAAGCCATGGTAGTTTACTTCAAGCTTTGTCATTGTGTAATGAGTAAGAAAAGGGAGATAGGACTTTGGTAGCGAGTTCAATATAGCATCTTTCCCAAGTTGTTTATGCAAGGGAAAGCCAAGTTTGCTCAGGCGCTCTATCATCTCAATCATATAGTACATGATCAGTGATAGAGGCTCCATCCTGAATTCTAGTGTTGAAGATGGTGCAACTAGTCTTGTGCCTCTCAATGTTACCAGGTGAGCGAAAAGAATCCTCCAACACTTAGAGTATTTCATTTGGCTAAGCCATCTCAAATCTATGACTGAACTCATCGCTCATCGTAGCCAGCATAATGCAGCGTACCATGGTTCGATCACTGAGCCACTTTTGATAAGTATCTCTAACTATTCCATATGCATTGGTAGCTAGCTCCTAAGATGCAGGATCCGTCAACACATATAGGATCCGTTCATGCTCTAGGACAATCTTCAACTTTCGGTACCAACTACCGAAGTTGGATCCCACCAACTTATCATTGTCTAACAATGATCGGAGCGATAGAGAAGTGGCCATATCTACACCAAGGAAAATCAAAATATAATTAGTAATTGATTCACTAAACCTAAAGATTTAGACTTTAATCAAAAGGTTTCTCCCACTATTTTATTCAAATTGATAGCCTCTACCTTCAATTTGAGAAATTATCCTAATTTCTTAGTAGGTACTAGAATCCACATAGACTGTACACAAGCCCAACTTTGGTTGGCCCACCCATGTACATCTAAGGGTAGATTCATAATCAATTATTTCTCTAAATAATTTTTAGTAATTAAATTTTGCCTCAGGCCCTGATCAGTTGGCTTTGGCCTTCTCAGAAAAGGATCCAATTAGGTCCAACCATTAACATGACCATACTTGACCCATCCAACCAATGAATGATCAGGCCCAACTTTGGTTGGCCCACCTGACCATCATTTAGAAAGATGTATCCAAGAGATCATATAATGAATGATAATTCCATTAACCGATAAGCACCAGGCCTTTGGACCTCCAATGATTATCCAACTGATGGACCCATTATCATCCACTCTAATGGAAGGCTATGATCCAGTTATCATAAAACTATTTCATTTTAGGAATCTAATAATTTTAAAGGATTTATTTATAAAAGTGAGTAGATCAGATTAACCAGCTTGTCATGATCCTTCCACTAACTTCACCAAGTCAGCTTAAGGGAGACCATTAATAGACTGGTCTAGGAGTACCTAAATCAGTCAAACTGATTTACCTAGCTGACATGGGTTAGCTCGAATAGTCAAGCGATCCGATTAAAACATAATCTCACCAAGCGGCCAGATAAGTTTGATCAGTGGAAGGGTCTGTCAGGCTTACCTTAGACACCATCAGAAATGGCCAGGCAAGCAGGCTACCAATTAAAAATCACTGATCTAGTTTATCTTAGACACCAATTAGTTTAATTAGTTTCAATTAGATCAACCTAACAGTTCGTGCTAGACCGCATAGCCAAGAATCAAGTCCATCTTGGGTGTTGTTAAAGACATGGACTTGACCAACTACAACTATTGTAATTGATTTAGAGAATCCTTGACCTAATCTAAGACAACAATTGATTAGATTTAATCAATTCTCTAATTAAGTCCATTCTTTAATCTAACCTTAGGTCTAACCCAATTAATGGATCTAATCTCCACTAATCCATTTAATCCAATGTGTTATGATTTGTGTCTTAGGAT
Source organism: Cocos nucifera (assembly GCA_006176705.1). NCBI lineage: Eukaryota > Viridiplantae > Streptophyta > Magnoliopsida > Arecales > Arecaceae > Cocos > Cocos nucifera. The sequence goes on from QRFJ01000765.1 coordinate 407,455, forward strand.
CTTCAATTCACAATCCTAGATCCTAATCAAACAACTTCTTAATTCTAAATTAAGTTATGGGCTGAGGGTTGGGGTTCAACTTTTTGAAAATGATTTTCATGTTTGTAAAATGTTTTTACATCATAGTTCTATCAATCAAGTTGCATGTTTGATTCATAATCAATATGCAAGTAAAATAAACATAAAACTACTTTAGATCTAATCTAAACGGGTTCATGTAATTGAAATAGTTTAAATAATAATCAATCATAAATCTTCCTAGATCAAATCTAACATATTTATGATGATTGAAATTAGATTAAAATATTTTTAATTAGATCATAAAATTTTTTAGATCTAATCTAAAATTTTATGATCAATATTTTAGATCAGCACGTACTAGGATAACCTATTCATTGTAAGGGATAAACCTTACAGCAGGACAACCTTATGACAGTCCGTGCAATCTAAAATATTTTATTATATTATTATTATTATTTTAAATTTTAAATTTAATAATTAAATTATAAATTAGATCTAATCTAAGAAATAATTTAGACATGCACAAAAATCATGTAATAAGAACTTGGCTCTGATACCAATTGAAGGAATTAGATCTAGAATTTTATAGATAGATCTTGAAACTTTTTCAAGATCTTATAGCAAAAGACTTAAATAAATCTAAAATTTATTTAAATAATCATATAAATACCTAGATTTTAGATCTATTATATGATTAAGGCATGATATTAAATTAAAAATTAAAATTAAATAAGAATAAAAAGGTTGATCAAATCAACCTAGATCTATACTATATCAAATGTAGGTATAAAGTTTATAGATTAGATCTATTACCTGAGCAAGTTTAGATGTTCTAACTTACTGATCTTGGCTTGAGGATGACGTCATAAGCCGTACACATGTTTGGCCTCTAGGAGTCGTCCATACGAGCCTACGATCTCTAATCTAAAGTCCGATGTAGAAAATCAGCACAGCATGCTAATACTATGCTGATCCTTCTTCGATGATCGATCCGATGCTCCCTCTTCAAAATTTAGACTCTCCAAAATATGAGAAGGAAGATGAGAGTTTACTGATCTAAGACTCTCTCAAAGAAACTCAAGAAAGAAAAAGAGATTGAAAATAAAATAGCCCTAGAAGAAGACCCTCTTCTTCTTCTCTTTTCTCTCACCTAGACACCTAGTTTCATGCCTATGGAACCCTCATGCCCAAGGACCCTCTTCCTTTGATTTTTGCATACCCCAAACCTCTCCCAAAGCTCAGTATTTCATAAAAAAATTAGAACAAAATTCATCCAATAAATAAGAAACAAGAAGAGTCCAAGTTAGGTCAAATTTATAGACTAGGAATATCCAAACATGGGAAGTTGTTGGGGTGCCCAACTCTTAGAAGCCTCCTCCATAATTTTTGGCGTGGACCAGCAAGAGAGGGTGCACAAAAAAAAAGATTATTTTTATAGAATAAGAGAAAAATTAATTAAAAGAGGGGGTGGCACTTAAGGGAAGATGTTTTGGTCAACATGGATTCTATCTCATAGAATCCTAAGCAAAATCAATTCCTTCTTTGACTTGGTCTTCCACCTAACTTTCAAATATGACTTGGAGGGAGAGAGGGGGCATGGAAATCAGGAAGAAAGAGATTTTCCATGAAAAATATCTAAAAAATAGGTATGGGGGGTGTTGGGACCAAGGTGGTGTAAGGAGATAGGGAGTCCTAGTCACACTAGGACTCCTATTTTAACTTGGTCCAACAAGATCTTTTAACCAAATAAAATCAAGAATTAACCAACCTAATTAAATAAGATCCTAACCTATTTAAGAACTTAATTAAATTAGATCAAATTAGATTTAATTCTAATTTATTTTCTAATCAAATTAGAAAATTGGGTTAATCTGAGTCCTAGTTAGATTAGGACTAGTTCTTCCTTGCACTTGGCTTATCCAATAAACTAATTGAACTTGATCCAATCAAGCCCAAACTAAATTTAATTAAATTATATTTAATTATACTTAATCTCAATCTATTGGCTTAATCAAATTAAGCCAATTAGAATCGATCTTCATGCAATACTTACACTAGGTTAAACACCAATCGTATTGATTGTTTAACACTAGAACGATTCTCAATCATTGATCAATCATCCGATTAGATTGTAAGCTCTAATATGTGTGACCTTATAGGTCCAAACCTAAGTCGATAGCATAGAAATAAATTTCTATATAATCAAAGTGATCATCTAGCAATGATATCCAACGGCTAGATAGGTCGAAGGTATAGAACACCATCGTTAGAATCCATGCAGATATAGTTTCCATATAATTCATCCCCTTGACCACAATGCTCATAGGACACCTTAGAGTTCAACTGTCAACTCTGATTAGTTTGTCCACATCGTATTTCAAAATATCAAATCCATCTAATGGATTATCCTTGCCAAGATTTTGCTATATTGAAATACAGTGATACATTCTTCTCCAACTCTTAGAGTGGTCAATTCCATCTTAATCACACTCTAACTTTGCAAGTACTTGACTGTGCCCAGAAGCCTTCCATTGCTGAATTAGAAATTTAGTTAGTCCAGTACCAAAGCACAGTGAGTTGCTTGCAAGTCACTAAGGCGATCTTAGGTCTAAGGGATACTTATACCTATATCCCATCAGAGACATTCTCGATAGTAGAATACTCTGAAGTTGGTCACGTTCAATGATGATGTATCCATACATCTCACCTGTATGTCATATCAGTGTCTCCACACATTTTGGTTAAGAAGACAACCAACCTATATGGTATATAGCGATCTATGCTCGATAGATGCTTCATCCTAATTAACAGACTATCATTTGGTTGTAAACAAATTTAAGGATTAATCGATAAATCCTCTCTTTATCGAAACTAAACAGTCCTAAGGACTTCATCACAATAATGAAGTTCATTAGAAGATGTAAACTTATGATGAAAAAGATGCTAAAATATTTTTATTAATTAATAAATTAATTATAATTATAAAATAGCTCAACCATCAACAGACTGATGATTGGCTTTGGGACATAATTTTCAACACGAGCTCAATCATGGATCGTGCTGCTCCTCTACCTCAAGGCATTTCTCTCGAAACTCAAATAAAAACTTTGAAAAATGAGATGCTTCAAACTAATAGAAAATTTAAAAAGAATGAGAAGAAGCTCCATACATCAAAGAAAGATTATAAGGCAGCTTCCGCCAAAATCAACTATTTATGTTGAGCCTCAAAACATGCTTTCAAAGATTACACTTTAAAGAAGAATCAGCTGGCTGAAGAGCTTCAACAAGTCTCCAAGCGGGCCAGCAAAAAATCTTAGTCCCTAACTATCAAAGTTGGTTCTCTTAAAGCTGAACTTAGGAATGCTCAGAAGGAGAACCAACTATTGGAGAAGAAATCATATTGATCCTAAAAATAAGAGGAATACGGCTGGGAGTGGTCCAAGAGATTTTTTAATCTTCAAAATTAGTTATGTGCGGTCGAAGAGAGATACAATGAGTATAGGTTGGACTGGTGTATGAAAATCTCCAACCTCTAATGATAACTTCGAATAGTAGAAGAAGAAATAGCTTGCCTTATGAAAGTGCTTGCGAACAATGCATAAGCCACTCCAAGAGGGGACTCAGATGAGCTTGCTTCAACTAAGAACAGCCTTGTGAACCTTTTCGAGGTTTATGGCAAGAATAAATCCAAACTTTGCCAACTCAAAATTCAGCTGATAGATCAAGAGAGAGCTGTTAAAGATGCTGAGGCTGAATTCGTAATACTTTGGAGAAGGCTAATAGAATCAAAAGATGAAACTATGAGAGCCCAAAAATTGTTTGACGAATGTCACTACAAGAAAATAGATCTTTTGCGATAGAATTATTTATGATAAAAAAATTTACTATAACAAAATTATTTTATATCATAAATAATAATTATTTATGATAAAAAATTTTCATCATAAATAATCTATCTTAAATAAATTATTTAAAAAATTAAAAAATATTAGATTATTTATGATGAAAAATTTTTATCATAAATAATCGATTATTTATGATGGAAGTCATCTTTGCATCATAAACAATCGATTATTTATGATTAAACTTTTTCATCATAATTAAGTTGATAAAAATAAATCATTTAAAAAATTAAAAATGCTAGATTATTTTATAATAAAAAATTTTCATCACAAAAAATTAACTATTTTTTATGGAATCATGTTTTACATCATAAATAATCTATTATTTATGAAAAAAATTTATTAAAAATAATCTAATCAAAATAAATCATTTAAAAAATTAAAAATACAAGATTTTTTATGATGAAAAATATCCATCATAAATAATTAATTATTTTTTATGGAATAAAGATTTACATCATAAATAATCTATTATTTATGATAAATTTTTTTTATCATAAATAATCTAACCAAAATAAATTATTTAAAAAATTAAAAAAAATTAAATTATTTATGATAAAAATTTTCATCATAAATAATTTATTATTTTTTATGGAACCAAGATTTACATTATAAATAATCTATTATTTAGGATAAAAAATTTCCATCATAAATAATCTAACTAAAATAAATTATTTTAAAAATTAAAAATACTAGATTATTTATGATGAAAAATTTCAATCATAAATAATTAATTAGTTTTGATGGAATAAAGATTTATGTCATAAATAATAATTATTTGCTATGAAAATTTTCCATCATAAATAATCTGATCAAAATAAATCATTTAAAAATTAAAAATGCTAGATTATTTATGATAAAATTTTTTTATCATAAATAATCAATTATTTATGATGTAACTTATATTTTTATTATAAATAATCAATTATTTATAATGAAATATTTTCAGCATAAATAATTTGACTAAAATTTTAAATTTAAAAAAAGAAAAATATGGACTATTTTAAAAATAAAAAATGAAAAAAGATGTGCTGTGTATGATCCATGCGATAAGGTTGAGGGGTGCGAGCGCATCCACTATTAGCCAACCCACAAGCAAATTAATATTTTTTTAATATTTTAAAAATTAGTATTTTTTTAAAAAATATATATCTATTTTTCTCTAAATATTATATAATTATAAAATTTAAAGTTTATCTTCACTATTTATTATTTAAATAATTATCATGCGAGCATCGTCATAAAATATCACCTTGATTTGGTAGCTCTAGCTATGCAGATCGATAAAATTTGATTTCTATAGTCACGAATGATCGCATGATGATCTAATAGATATAAACCACTGATTAGTCCAAATTTTATAATGATGATCTCTATGATATTTATAGTATACTATCAAAATTTTAGTTTAATCTAATATCATTATCATCATCAATTTAGCATGGAATGATTTGGACTGTTAAAAAAAAAAGATGATCAAAAGGTCAAACAACGTCCAATTAAGATGATTTTTTAGATAAATGATCTTTGCTACTACTTTCATCATTTATATGGTGGTAATCATAAAATTCAAATCATATATATATGAACTATCCATGTTAAGCAGATCTTATAAAAACATAAGTATGATTACTTAAGGATCTTAAGAATAGGTATCAAAAGACATGTAGTTTTGGATCGTTCATATACGTATAGTTTGAATTTTATGATCACCACCGTACAAATGATAAAAGAAGTAGCAAAGATCATTTATCTAAAAAATTATCTTAATCGAACGTTATTTGGCCTTTTGATCACTCATTTTTTATTTAACGATCTAAATCATTTCATACTAAATTGACTATGATAATGATATCCAATTAAAGTAAAATTTTGACAGTATGCTACAAATATCATAGAGATCATTATTATAAAATTTTAGATCCATCGGTGGTTTCTGTCTATTAGATCATCATGCGATTATTTATGATCGTCGAAATTAAATTTTATCGATTTGCATAGCTAGAGATATCAAATCAATATGATATTTTATGCTGATGAATACTTAAATAATGAATGGTGAAGATGGACTTTAAATTTTAAAATTATGTAATATTCAGAGAATAATAATTTTTTAAAAAAATATTAATTTTTAAAAAATTAAAAAAAAATTAATTTGCCTATGGGCTAGCTAATAGTGGATGTGCTTGCATCGCTTAACCCCATCACATTGGCCATGCACAACATATTTTTGCCAATTTTTTAAATTTTTATCATAAAAAATCTAATCTTTTTTAATTATTTTTATTTTTTATGTAACAAAGATTATTGGTGATGGAAATTAACTTTGCATTATAAATAATTATTATTTATGATGGAATATTTTCATCATAAATATTCTAATTTTTTTAATTTTTAAATTATTATTTATAAGAAATTATTTATGATGAAAATATTTCATCATAAATAAAAATTATTTATGACCAAATTATTCCATTGCAAATGAAAATTATTTATGATGTAAAATATTTTTCCATCGTAAATAATTTTTATTTGCGATGGAATATTTCCATCATAAATATTCTCATTTTTTTTAATTTTTTAAATTATTTATGTATGAAAAATTATTTATGATGAAAATTTTTTATCATAATAATTCTTATTTATGACATAAATTTTCATTATATCATAAACAATTTTATCAAATATTTTAATATTTTTTGAAGAGAAAAAAATATTTTGCTGGAAAAATAATTGGTAGGAATTATTAGCGACAAAACTGTCTTTTCTGTTGCTAATAATAGTTATAGCAACAAAATTTGCATCACTAAAAATCCATCGCTAAAGATTTTTAAATATCTCCTTCCACTACGTTCATACGAAACCCACTCTCGCTCCCTCAAAATCGACTCTCGCCCCATTGTCTTCTTTCTCCCCCACCTTGGCTTCCACCGACTGGCAATCGAGTCTCCTATTGTCACCGCCATTGCTGCCACCATTGTCGCCACCATTATCGCCGCCATTGCCATTGCCGATGGTAAGTTTTTTTTCTTCTCTTTCGATCATCTGGGGGGCTGCTGGTGTTTCCATGCAGTGGTCGGTAGCGGGCGACGAGGTGCAGAGGGTGGGTGCTGGCTATAGAGGGTGGGGGGCCACGGGGTGGTGTGAATGGGATGGATTGGGGGTCACGGGTTTTTCGTGCAATGGCTGGTGGTAGGCGATAGGGTGCGGAGGATGGGTGTCAGGTGTAGGGATGGGTGGCCGTGGGGGTGGGTGCCGATTATAGGGGGTGGGCCACGGGTGGTGGTGACGGGACTAGTTGGGGGCCATGGGTGTTTTCGTATGATGGTCGATGGCATGCCGCAGGGCACGGAGGGTGGGTGCCGGCTGTAGGGTGGGTGGTCGCGGGGGTCGAGGGCTGCATAGGGTGGGGGGCCATGGGGTGGTGGCGATAGGATAGGTGGGGGCCATGGGCACCGGTGGTGGGCGGTGAAGTTGCATTTAGTTTGTCGAGATGATAAATTTTCTATATCACCTACATGTTATTCACTATTTGATGAGGAGATGAAGAGTTTCTGTGTATGGTTTAAAATCATGAAGTTTTTTTATGCTTACGCTTCAAATGTATCATGATGTGTTGGCAATAATGATGGTAATATCTATGGAATCCCATGTAATGATGCAGCACTTGCTTCCTATGGTAATGCATGACTATCTGAGTGGTGATATTCAAGCTACATTGATTGAATTGGGTGTATTTTGCTGAAAGTTGAAGATTAACTTGATTGAAAAGTTTGAGAAGAATATTGTGCTCATTCTTTGTAAGTTAGAAAAAATCTTTCCATCGTTTTTTGATATTATGGTGCACCTAGCTGTTCATCTTCCAAAGGAAGTTCTTCTGACCGGCCCGGTATATTATTAGTGGATATATCCTATTGAAAGATAAAGAAATTATAATTTCTTTGACATATCAATTGTAAGATGTAAATGTATTACAACTCTTTAAATTATTTTTTATTTATAGATTCTTATGTACCCTAAAAAAGTATGTGCGTAATAAGGCACGACCTGAAGGATTCCTAGCGAAAGCATACATAGCTATGGAGTGTCTCACATTCTACTCGATGTATCTTGATGATATCAAAATAAGATTCAATCGTGCAGATCGTAACACCAACCGTGAATGGGATGACGATGAACTGATACTATCCATATTCAAATAAATGGTTTGACCCATGAGTGAAAGAAGATATGAGTTTATGAACATGAATAAGCTATCCAAGGCATACTTCTATATTCTAAATAATTATAAAAAAATTAAAGAGTTAATTAAGTAAGTATTATCTTAGCATAATTTTAGTGTTTTAACTAATTTTTTCAAGTTGATGTAAAATTAAAAATTATGACTTATTGTAGTGAGCACAAGAATATACTATCCATGAAGAATAAAACAAATGTTGATGATCGACATAGGATGAAATTTGCAAAATGGTTTGGAGACCATATAAGTTTTACTTATACTGACATAATTTTTTATGCTATATTGTAGATGAAATCTAAGTATTTCAATAAAGAAGAGGGTGTAATCGATGAGTTGTACAATTTAGCATGTGGTCCCGATTGAAGGGTTAACTACTACACATCCTGTATCGTTGGAGGAATGAGATTTCATACAAGAGAGCTTGAGATATAAAGACAGATCTAGAAAAGTGGGATTGCTATGATAGGATATGAAGGAGAAGAGGAGATTGAATATCTTAGTGTATTGATAGATATCATAGAATTGAAGTATGGATCAAAAAATTTGATATTCTTGTTTTAGTGTGAATGGTGGGATATTAGCAATAAGAAGATCGGTATTCATATCAATCTATACTTTATTAGTATAAATTTTATATGAACATGGTATTAGAATGAGCCGTATATATTAGCAACTCAAGCAAAATAAGTAATATATTTAAAAGATCTGAAATATCAAGGTGATTGGCATGTCATACAAAGAATGATATCTAAAGGCGTATATGACATACCAACCTGACTAGAGATGGGCGATAATTCAAATCTACATGAAGAGGAAGCTTTTCAAGAGGAAGAACAAACATTGACCGAGCACCTTGTTGACGAAGAACTTATGCCAGCTCCTTTGAATAAAGCTGATCTACCATTCAATGAAGTTGAAGCTGATTTTGTATTTAATCTTGATGATTTGGAGGACGATGATCGATTCATAAATGATGATGAGATAGAAGATAATACATTAATCAATTATTATGATTCGAAAAAAGATCTAGAAATCGAGGAGGATACGAATATTGATAAGTAGATCTATATTCTTTATCAAATCTTCTCTTGCAATAATGGTATGTAATACAATTCTATTCATTAGCATTTATATATTTTTTGCTATTATTATTTATTATTTTATTTATTTATATATCAAGTTAACTATATGCATAGTTTAAGCATTGCAGGTATGGCATCGGGAGCAAAATGACGATGTTCGAATTACCAGCCTTCCCCCATTTCCACTGCTACACCATCAAAGTCACTAGAGGGCCCTACAAAGGTGGTCCAAGTGAGATGGGTTCAAGTGAACCAGCCCCAACTGGTATTTTCATATTTTTACATAATAAAATTTAATTTTAATCTATCTATTAGGTTTATAGATGGCCATCATACTAATATTTTATTCATTATTTTTTCAGGCCATTCTTTGTCAGTGGTGAGGCAAGGGCGAGATCTGTTGAAGAACCTCACCCTTGAGTGTTGGAGACACGAGCATGAGGGATAGCATCTCTGCATCAAGATTCCATCATGCTACACCAGCCTATTAGAAGATGGTGCGAGCTATGGCAGAGTAAGCTGGGCATTATTTGCCATAGCTATGCCCCGACAATGCTCTTCGATTGGCATTAGGTTACACGACCTCAGAGGAAGCTCTTCTATAGCCACTTATAGATATAATAATATTTATTTAAATATTTAATTAATACTATATTCTTATAATATTTGTTATTGATAGGTTATATTTGAGATTATTGATTTTGAGCATGATTGTGTGCGGTGAGTTATAGGTGATCATTTATGCTCGTATTTCAAGAAGTATCGGCATCACATTCATCACCACTGGCATGCTGTAGTGCATGACCAAGGGGTGGAGGCAGCATAGCAATGACCATATGACAGCATCAATATCGAGAACTGGGCTGTCATATGCCGCACGTATGAGGATCCGATATATCAAGTAATTTTATTAATTTAGAATTTAATAATTGAATTATTTATTTTTAAATTTAGTTACTTACTAACTGATTTAACTATTAATTATGCAGGATCTATTGAAAATTATATTCCAAAGCCAATCATCAGCCTATTGATGGTTGAGATATTATAATTAATTTATTAATTAATAAAAAATATTTTGGTATCTTATTTTTCATCATAAATTTACATCTTCCAATGAACTCCATTATTGTGATGAAGTCCTTAGGGCTATTTAGTTTCGATAAAAGGAGGATTTATCGATTAGTCCTTAAATTTGTTCATGATCAAATGATAGACTGTTAAATAGGACGACAGCGTCTATCGAGCATAGGTCACTATTTGCCATATAGGTTGGTTGTCCTCTTAACCAAGGAGTGTGGATACACTGGCATGGCATACAGATGAGATGTATGAGTATGTTGTCATGGAACGTGATCAACTCTAGAATATTCTGCTGTCCAGAATGTCTCTGATGGGATATAGGTATAAGTATCCCTTAGACCTGAGATCATCTCAATGACTTACAAGCAACTCACTATGCTTTGATACCAGACTAACTAAATTTTTAATTTAGCAACGAAAGACTTCTGGGCATAGTCAAGTACTTACAAAGTCAGAGTATGATCAAGATGGAATTGACAACTCATAGAGTGGGAGAAGAATGTATTACTGTATTTCAATATAGCAAAACCTTGGCAAGGATAATCCATTAGATGGATTTGATATTTTAAAATACAATGTGGACAACCTGATCAGAGTTGATAGTTAAACTCTAAGATGTCCTGCGAGCATTATGGTCAAGAGGATGAATTATATGGAAACTATATTTGCATGGGTTCTAAGGATGGTGTTTTACACCTTTTGACCTATCCGACCGTTGGGTATCATTGCTAGATGGTCACTTTGATTGGTACAAAAATTTATTTCTGTGCTACTGACTAAGGTCTAAATCTATGAGGTCACACATATTAGAGTTCACATTTCGATCAGATGGTTGATTAGTGATTTAGAATCATTTTAGGATTAAACAATCAATACGATTGGTATTTAACCTAATGCAAGTATTGCAGGAGGATCGATTAGTAATTCAATTGCTAATTAGCTCAATTTGATTAAGCTAGAAGGCTCAGATTAAGTCTAATTAAATATGATTTAATTAGATTTAGTTTGGACTTGATTGGATCAAGTTCAATTGGCTTATTGGATAAGTCAAGTGCAAGGAAGAACTAATCCTAGTCTAACTAGGACTCGGATCAACTCAATTTTCTAATTTGATTAAAAAATTAAATTAAAATTAAATCTAATTAAATCTAATTTAATTAAATCTTTAAATGAGTTAGGGTCTTATTTAATTAGATTGGTTTACTCTTATTTTTATTTAATTAAAAGACCTTGTTTGACCAAGTCAAAATAAGAGTCCTAGTGTGACTAGGACTCCCTATTCCTTGCGCCACCTAATCCTCATGCACCACCCTTTTCTCTTTGTATTTTTACATAAATAATCTCCATGCCCAAGGTTTCTCATTCCTCCCTTCTCTCTTTCTTTTTCACATATGGTAGTTTGTTGGAAGACCAAGTCAAAAGGGGAATTAGTTTTGCTTAAGGATTCTATGAGATAGAATCCTTGTCAACCAAAACTCTTCCCATAAGTGTGCCAACCCATCCTTCCTTATTTTATTTAATTTTTATGGTAAAAGAGGATATTTTTATGTGTGCCCCCCTTACTAGTCCATGGTAGAAAAAAAGATAGGGGCGCCCAATAGTTGGCCGCCCCAACAACTTCCCTTATTTGGTCCTTCCTAATCTAAGTTTTTTTACCTAACTTAGATTCTGCATATCTCTTTATTTAAAAAAAAAAATTACTAATTTTTTTTAATTATAGACATTTGAGAGTCCTCTTTGGTATAGAAAAATTAGAGAAAAATTCATCTGGATCATGGAGATATTGAAAACATAAATCAGGGTGTCTAGAAAAAGAACAAAGAAGAAGAAGAGGGTCTTCTTCTAGGGTTTTTGCTCCAGATCTCTTCCTTTCTTTCTGTGAGCTTTTGAGAGATGTCTCAGCATCACAAATATTTCTCTTTTCTTTTGATATTTTGGAGTATCCAAGTTTCAAAGAATAAAGCATCAGATCAACTGTCGAACAGAGATCAGCACAGTGCTAGTATACTGTGCTGATTTTCTACATCAGAATCTCTAATTATGTTCGTGGGTTCATGTGGATGACTCCTAGAGGCTGGACGTGTGTACAGCTTATGACTTCATCCTCAAGCTTGGATCAGTAAGTTAGAATGTCTAACTTGCTCAGGTAAAATATCTGATCTTTTAACTTCATACCTGCATTTGATGTAGTGTAGATCTAGGTTGATTTGATCAATCTTTTCTTTCTCATTTGATTTTAATTTCTAATTTAATATTATACCTTGATCATATAATAGATTTGAGATCTAGATATTTATATATTTATTTAAATAAATATTTAATTTATTTAAATCTTTTACTGTATGATCTTGAAAAAGTTTCAAGATCTATCCATGAAATCCTAGATCTGGTTCCTTCAATTGGTATCAGAGCCAGATTCTTGTTACATGATTTTTATGAATGATTAGATTATTTCTTAGATTAGATATAATTTATAACCTAATTATTAAATTTAAAATTAAAAAAAAAATTTAGATCTCACAAACTACCATAAGGTTATCCTACTGTAAGATTTACCTCTTATAGTGAAAAGATTGTCCTAGTTCGTGATGATCTAACTCTAATCATAAATTTATTAGATTTGATCTAATTTTATTTATAGTTTAATAAATTTAAAATAATTTTAGATCTAAAAATAAAATATTTTAGATTGCATGGACTGCCATAAGGTTGTCCTACTGTAAGGTTTACCCCTTACAGTGAATAGGTTGTCCTAGTATGTACTGATCTAAAATATTGATCATAAAATTTTAGATTAGATCTAAGAGATTTTATGATCTAATTAAAAATATTTTAATTTTATTTTAATCATCATAAATATATTAGATTTGATCTAGAAAGATTTATGATTGATTATTATTGAAATTATTTCAATTACATGAACCTGTTTATATTAGATTTAAGGTACTTTCATATTTATTTTACTTACATATTGATTTTGAATCAAACATGCAACTTGATTGATAGAACCATATTGTAAAAATATTTTACAAATATGAAAATTCTTTTCGAAGAGTTGAATCCCTATCCTCGGATCAAAACTTAATTGAGAATTAAGAAGTTGATTGATTAGAATCTAGGATTGTGAATTGAAGATCCTAAGACACAAATCACTACACATTGGATTAAATGGGTTAGTGGGGATTAGGTCCATTAATTGGGTTAGACCTAAGGTTAGATTAAAGAATGGACTTAATTAGAGAATTGACTAAATCTATTCAATTATTTTCTTAGATTAGGTCAAGGATTCTCTAGATCAATTATAATAGTTGTAGTTGGTCAAGTCCATGTCTTTAACAAGACCCAAGATGGACTTAATTCTTGGCTATGCGGTCTAGCACAAACTGTTAGCTTGATCTAATTGAAACTAATTAAATTAGTTGATGTCTAAGGTAAATTAGATCGGTGGTTTTTAATTTGTAGCCTGCTTACCTGACCATTTTTGATGCTGTCTAAGGCAAGCTTTGGTAAACCCTCCCACCGATCGAACTTACCTAGCCTTTTGGTGAGATTATGTTTTGATTGAATCACTTGACTATTCGAGCTGACCCATGTCAGCTAGGTAAATCAGTGTGACTGATTTTGGTGCTCCTAGACCAGCCTGTTAGTGGTCTCCCTTAAGCTGACTTGGTGCAGCCAGTGGGATAATCATAACAAGCTGGTTAATCTGATCTACTCACTTCTATAAATAAATCCTCTAAAATTATTAGGTTTCTAAAATTAAATAGTTATAAGATAACTGGATCATAGCCTTCCATTAAAGTAGATGATAATGGATCCATTAGTTGGATAATCATTGGAGGCCCAAAGGCCTGGTGCTTCTCGGTTGATGGAATTATCATTCATTATATGATCTCTTTGATATATCTTTCTAAATGGTGGTCAGGTGGGCCAACCAAAGTTGGACTTGATCATTCATTAGTTAGATGGGCTAAGTATGGTCATGTTAATGGTTGGACCTAACTGGACCCTTTTCTAAGAAGGCTAAAGCCAACTATGTTGAAAATTGTGTCCCAAAGCCAATCATCAGCCTGTTGACAGTTGAGATATTGTAATTAATTTATTAATTAATAAAAAATATTTTGGCATATTTTTTCATCATAAGTTTACATCTTCTAATGAACTCTATTATTGTGATGAAGTTCTTAGGACTATTTAGTTTCGATAAAGAGAGGATTTATCGATTAGTTCTTAAATTTGTTTACGATCAAATGATAGGCTATTAATTAGGACGACAGCATCTATCGAGCATAGGTCACTATATGCCATATAAGTTGGTTGTCCTCTTAATCAAGATGTGTGAAGATAGTGGTATGGCATACAGGTAAGATGTATGGGTACATCATCATTGAAAATGACCAACTCCAGAGCATTCTGCCATCGAAAATGTCTCTGATGGGATATAGGTATAAGTATCCCTTAGACCTGAGATCATCTCAGTGACTTGCAAGCAACATACTATGCTTTGGTACCAAACTAATTAAATTTCTAATTCAACAATGAAAGGCTTCTGGGCACAGTCAAGTACTTGCAAAGTTAGAGTGTGATCAAGATGGAATTGACCACTCCAAGAGTTGGAGAAGAATGTATCACTGTATTTCAATATAGTAAAACCTTGGTCAGGATAATCCATTAGATGGATTTGGTATTTTGAAACAATGTGGACAATCTGATCAGAGTTGATAGTTGAACTCTGATGTGTCCTACGAGCATTGTGGTTAAGGAGATGAATTATATAGAAACTATATCCACATGGGTTCTAAGAATGGTGTTCTACACCTTCGACCTATTCGACCGTCGGATATCATTGCTAGATGGTCATTTTGATTGATACAAAAATTTATTCCTATGCTACTGGCTTAGGTTTGGACCTATAAGATCATACATATTAGAGCTTATGATCTGATAGGATGGTTGATCAATGATTGAGAATCGTTCTAGGGTTAAACAATTAATACGAGTGGTGTTTAACCTAGTGCAAGTATTACAGGAGGATCGATTAGCAATTAGACTACTAATTAGCTTAATTTGATTAAGTCAATAGGTTGAAATTAAGTATAATTAAATATGATTTTAATTATATTTGGTTTGGGCTTGATTGGATCAAGTCCAATTGATTTATTGGATAAGCTAAGTGTAAGGAAGAACTAGTCCTAGTCTAACTAGGACTCGGATTAATCTAATTTTTTAATTTAATTAGAAAATAAATTATAATTTAATTTAATTTAATTAAGTCCTTAAATGAGTTAGGGTCTTGTTTAATTGGGTTGGTTTAATCTTGATTTTATTTGGTTAAAAGATCTTATTTGACCAAGTCAAAACAGGAGTCCTAGTGTGACTAGGACTCCCTATCTCCTTGCGCCACCTTGTTCCCAACGCCCCCCATACCTATTTTTTAGGTATTTTTCATAGAAAATCCCTTTCTTCCTGATTTTCATGCCTCCTCTCTCCCTCCAAGTCATATATGGAAGTTAGGTGGAAGACCAAGTCAAAGGAGGATTGGGTTTTGCTTAGAATTCTATAAGATAGAATCCTTGTTGACCAAAACATCTTCCCTTGAGTACCACCCCCTCTTTTAATTAATTATTTTCTTATTCTATAAAAATAATCTCCCTTTCTGTGCACCCTTCCTTGCTGGTCCATGCCAAAAATTATGGAGGAGGTGCCCAAGAGTTTGGCATCCCAACAACTTTCCATGATTGGATATTCCTAGTCTAGGAATTTGACCTAACTTGGACTCTTCTTTTTTTCTATTTATTGGATAAATTTTGTTTTAATTTTTTCATGGAATATAGAGCTTTGGGAGAGGTTTGGGGTGTGTAATAATAAGAGGAAGAGGGTCCTTGGGCGTGGGGGTTCCATAAGCACCAAACTATGTGTCTAGGTGAGAGAAAAGAGAAGAAGTAGAGGGTCATCTTCTAAGGCTGTTTTATTTTCAATCTCTCCTCCTTTCTTTTGAGTTTTTTTGAGAGAGTCTTAGATTAGAAAACTCTCATCTTCCTTCTCATATTTTGGAGAGTCCAAATTTCAAAGAAGAAAGCATCGGATCGACTGTCGAAGAAGGATCAGCACAGTACTAGGATGCTATGCTGATTTCCTGCATCGAACTTCAGATCAAAGATCGTAGGCTCGTGTGGATGACTCCTAGAGGCTGGATGCATGTGCAGCTCATGACTTCATCTTCAAGCATGGATCAGTAAGTTAGAATGTCTAAACTTGCTCAGGTAATAGATCTGATCTATAAACTTCATACCTGCATTTGATATAGTGTAGATCTAGGTTGATTTGATCAACCATTTTTCTTTCTTATTTAATTTTGATTTTTGATTAAACATCATACCTTGATCATATAATAGATCTAAAATCTAGGTATTTACATGGTTATTTAAATAAATTTTAGATTTATTTAAGTCTTTCACTGCAAGATCTTGAAAAAGTTTCAAGATCTATCTGTGAAATCCTAGATCTGGTTCCTTCAATTGTGAATGTCATTATGAATGATGTTACTGCTTTCTGTGAATAATTGAATAATGGTGTATATATATTATCACAATCTACTAATGTAGTCTATTCTACTGGCAAGCATCCTAGATTAGATAGTGTATCTAATATCTACTTATGGCACTATAGGCTAGATCATATAAACAAGAATAGGATAAATAGGTTGACTCAAGAGGAAATCCTCAAAGTCAATGATTATGAATCACTTCTAACCTGTAAGTCCTATCTTCTTGGTAAAATGACCAAGTCACCTTTTACTGAAAAAGGTGAGAGAACCAATGAGCTCTTAGGTTTAGTACATACTAATGTATGTGGACCAATGTGCATAAGTGCCAGAGGTGGATATGTCTACTTCATCACTTTCATAGATGATCTATCTAAATATGGATATGTCTATCTGATGAAACATAAGTCAGATTCTTTTGAAATAATAAATGATTTCGAAGTGAAGTAGAAAAATAAATTGGAAAGAGTATTAAAACTCTTCAATCTGATCGAGAAGGAGAATACCTTTCTGATGAGTTTCTCATATATCTAGGAGAGAATAGGATTCTCTTCCAATAGACTCCTCTTGGAATACCATAGTATAATGGTGTGTCTGAAAGAAGAAATTAGACTCTGTTAGACATGGTCCGATCTATGATGGGATTTGCCAGCTTGTCGAGATCCTTCTCAGGATATGCACTCAAATTAGCTTGTTATCTATTAAATAGGGTTCCAAGTAAGTCTGTAGTTAAAATTTTATATGAGATATGGATAGGGCATAAGCCAGCACTTTCATATCTTAGGATTTGGGGGTATCCGATTTATATCAAACGGTTAGTTACAGACAAACTTAGACCTAAGTCTGATAAGTATACATTCATAAGATACCCAAAAGAGATAAAAGGATACTATTTCTACCATGCTGATGAACAAAAGGTGTTCGTCAGCCTTAGGGCAACCTTTTTGGAAAAGAAATTCTTTGGTGAAGGAACTGTTGCTTCTAAGGTTGAACTTGATGAAGTTCAATAGATAGAAAGTCTGACACAGAATATTGAATCTAAGTCAGATTTGATCAGATTAGATCCAAAGCGTAGTGAACCCACACCATTAAGGTGATCCGGTAGAGTACCGCGCCATCCGAATAGATATTATGGATTCTTGGTTCAGGATGGTGATTCCATCAAACTCGATGAGAACGATGAGGACCTAATCATTTATATGGATGTGATGCAGAGATCCGACTCTAAGAAATGGCTAGAAGCCATAAGATCCGAAATGGATTCTATGAAGGTCAATGATGTATGGACATTACTTGACCCACCTGAAGGGGTTAAACCCATTGGGTGTAAATAGATATTCAAAAGAAAAAAGATGCAGACGGAAAGATGGAGACCCTATAAAGCTTGTCTGGTTGCCAAAGCGTATCATCAACCTTATAGTGTTGACTATGATGAGACATTCTTCCTAGTGGCAATGCTCAAATCTATTCGGATAATACTTGCAATAGTTGTCCATCTAAACTATGAGATCTGGCAAATGAATGTGAAGATGGCTTTCCTAAATGGAGAGCTAACCAAAGAGGTGTATATGATACAACCTGAGGGGTTCACAACTATAGATGAGTCCAAGGTGTGCAGGCTTCAGAGATCCATTTATGGATTAAATCAAGCATCTCGAAGTTGGAACATGTGTTTTGATAAAGTGATCAAAATGTATGGCTTCATTAAGAAGGGAGAAGAACTCTGCATTTATAAATGGGCAAATGGTCTAGCAGTGATATTTCTTATTTTGTACGTAGATGACATTCTCTTAATCGGAAATGACATCTCCACACTACAAGAAATAAAAGTCTAGTTGTTATCATAGTTCTCTATGAAGGACTTGGGTAAAGCATCCTACATCCTAGGGATGAAGATCTATAAGGATAGATCTAAAAGGATGCTTGGCATATCTCAGTTCACGTACATAGAAACTATGTTGAAGAGGTTCAGCATGGAGAAATCTAAAAAGGGCTATCTTCCGATAAGCCAAAAAATTTCTCTCTCTAAGAAAGATTGTCCGACAACTTCTGAAGAGAGAGAGAGCGTATGAGTAGAATTTCATATACTTCGACAGTAAGATCTATTATGTATGCAATGACATGTACGAGACCAGACATGGCATACTCACTAGGAGTAGTGAGTAGATACTAGTCTGACCCTAGAGAAAATCACTCGAAGGTGGTTAAAATCGTCCTTAAGTATTTGAGAAATACTAAGGACCAATGGTTGATTTATGGTGAGTCAGATCTAAAGCTTGTGGGGTTTAAAGACTCCAGCTTTCAATCTGACCATGATGACAGTAAAAGTGTGTTAGGATATATCTTTACTCTAAATGGTGGAGTCATCTGTTAGAAAAGTTCAAAGCAGCATATAGTGGCTAACTCTGTTTGCGAAGCAGAGTATATGGCAGCATCAGATGCAGCAAAGAAAGTTGTATGGATGAGAAAGTTCATCACTAAGCTAGGAGTAGTACCCTCCATTGATGGTCCAGTCCTGCTCTACTGCAACAGCACTAGCACCATAGCTCAAGCAAAGGAACCGAAGAAACACCAACGGACAAAGCATATTCTGTGCTGCTTTCATTTGATCTGTGAGATCGTAGATCATGATGACATCGACCTTCAGAAGATCGACGAAAAGAAGAACCTAGCCGACCCCTTCACTAAAGCCCTAGCAATCAAGGAGTTCGACTACCATAAGTCGAAGATAGGTATTAGATACTATGCCTAGTGGCTTTAGGACAAGTGAGAGTTATTGAAAATTATGTCCTAAAATCAATCATCAGTTTGTTGATGGTTGAGATATTATAATTAATTTATTAATTAATAAAAAATATTTTGATATTTTTTTCATCATAAATTTACATCTTCTAATGAACTACATTATTGTGATGAAGTCCTTAAGACTATTTAGTTTTGATAAAGAGAGGATTTATCGATTAGTCTTTAAATTTGTTCACGATCAAATGATAGGCTGTTAAATAGGACGACAACGTCTATCAAGCATAGATTGCTATATGCCATATAGATTGATTGTCCTCTTAACCAAGGTATGTGGAGACACTGGTATGGCATATAGGTGAGATGTATGGGTATATCATCATTGAATGTGCCAACTCCAGAGCATTCTACTATCGAAAATATCTCTGATGGGATATAGATATAAGTATCCCTTAGACCTGAGATCACCTCAGTGACTTGCAAGCAACTCACTGTGCTTTGGTACCGGACTAATTGAATTTCTAATTCAAGAATGGAAGTCTTCTGGGCACAGTTAAGTACTTGCAAAGTCGGAGTATGATCAAGATGGAATTGACCACTCCAAGAGTTGGAGAAGAATGTATCACTGTATTTCAATATAGCAAAACCTTGGCTAGGATAATCCATCAGATGGATTTGATATTTTGAAATACAATATGAACAATCTGATCAGAGTTGATAGTTGAACTCTAAGGTGTCCTACGAGCATTGTAGTCAAGGGGATGAATTATATGAAAACTATATTTGCATGGATTCTAAGGATGGTGTTCTACATCTTTCGACCTATCCAACCATCGGATATCATCACTAGATGATCATTTTGATTGGTACAAAAATTTATTTCTATGCTATCGACTTGGATTTAAACCTATGAGGTCATATACATTAGAGTTCACATTTTGATCAAATGGTTGATCAATGATTTAGAATTGTTTTAGGGTTAAACAATCAATACGACTGGTGTTTAACCTAGTGCAAGTAGTGCAGGAGGATCGATTAGCAATTCGATTGCTAATTGACTCAATTTGATTAAGCTAGAAGGTTGAGATTAAGTCTAATTAAATATAATTTAATTAGATTTAGTTTGGACTTGATTGGATCAAGTCTAATTGACTTATTGGATAAGTCAAGTGCAAGAAAGAACTAGTCCTAGTCTAACTAGGACTCGAGTCAACCCAATTTTCTAATTTAATTAAAAAATTAAATTAAAATTTAATTTAATTTAATATAATTTAATTAAATCTTTAAATGGATTAGGGTCTTATTTAATTGGGTTGGTTTACTCTTATTTTTATTTGGTTAAAAGATCTTGTTTGACCAAGTTAAAACAGGAGTCCTAGTGTGACTAGGACTCCCTATTCCTTGCGCCACCTAATCCTCACACCCTATCCTTTTCTCTTTACATTTTTATGTGAATAATCTCCATACCCAAGGTTTCTCATGCCTCCCTTTTCTCTTCTTTTTTCTCATATGGAAGTTTATTGGAAGACCAAGTCAAAAGGAGAATTAGTTTTGCTTAAGGATTCTATGAGATAGAATCCTTGTCAACCAAAACTCTTCCCATAAGTGTGCTGACCCATCCCTCCTTATTTTCTTTAATTTTCATAGTAAAAGAGGACATTTTTTTGTGCACCCCCCTTGCTGGTCCACAGCAGAAAAAAAGGTGGGGGCACCCACGAGTTGGGCGCCCCAACAACTTCTCTTATTTGGTCCTTCCTAGTCTAGGTTTTTGACCTAACTTAGACTCTACATATCTCTTTATTTAAAAAAAAATTTTGGCTAAAATTTTCGTGGATTGTATACATTTGAAAGACATCTTTGGTGTAGAAAAATTAGAGAAAAATTCATCTGGATCATGAAAATATTGAAAACATAAATCAGGATATCTAGAAAAAGAACAAAGAAAAAGAAGAGGGTCTTCTTCAAGGGTTTTTCTTCCAAATCTCTTCCTTCCTTTTTGTGAGCTTTCGAGAGATGTCTCAACATCACAAATCTTTTTCTTTTCTTCTAGTATTTAGGTTTAAGGCCATTCGCTCGCCATATGGAGTAGATGGTAAGTAATTTTTATTTATCATATTTTAACTCTTTAACTATTTTAAAAAAAATATTAATTATTCTTAAATTGTAGAAAGATGTAGAGAGTGATGAGCTTTCTGATAGGATCGAGATCTACCAGCAAACTCACATGGTCAGGGGACTGGACGATCGGAAGCCAAGAGCTTTACATAAGATTTTCCAACTATTTTTTCATGGGTATTTTGATTTTCAGTACAAATTTAGAATAGTTATAACTTTAATTTTTAGGATCGTATGATAGACATTAGATCCCAGCCTATCCTAGAGGGCTCAATCACACCCATAGATGATAAAATCTGTGATCAGGTTCTTGGTATGAGATCCTACTATGTTTGGAGGTTAGGACATGGGATCAGAGCTCCTACATCCTCATGCTCATCCAAAGCTAGCATCCATGCTACCTGCGATGCCCGACTGATATAGATACAAAGATAGGCTGTTGAGGATCAGCAGCGGACTGCTGAGTTGACTGCATGCATCGACTAGTACCAGCTGTTATAGATGCAAATGATTGAGTGGATGGCATAGATGGAGCAGATGATGCAGCTGATGAGGCAGCAACAGGCCGATTTGAGCTCTTTCCTTCTTTGGCTCATTCTTCTTCTCCAGATATTATCGATGCTTGATGGTTGGCAGTCTATTTTCTCATATTTTTATTTTTATTTTAGATCTTTTGTATTTATTTACCAAAAGATACTTTTTGTAATGAAATACATTTTATATAATGAAATGATAATATTTATTATGGATGAAATGATAAAATTTATTTATAAATTTTTTATTTTAATTTTATAAATTATAAATATAAATATTTAAAATATAAAATATATTTATTTATAATTTTTTTAAAAAAATAATTGGTAATGCAATTATTTGCATTAGAAATTTTTCATCATAAATAAGCATTTATTTACAATGGAAAATATTCATCACAAATAAGATTTTGCGATAGAAAATTTTTACCATAAATAATTGCTTATTTGCGATGGATATTTTACGTTGCAAATAGTTTTTTATTTGCAATAAAAATTTTCCATCAAAAAAATAATTATTTATGATAAAAAATTTTTGATTTCCATCGTAAAAGGTTTTATCGTAAATAATTTAATGAATAAAAAAAAATTGATGAAAATTTTTCATCGTAAAAATTTTTTATTAGCAACAAAAATGAATTTATCATCGCTATTTATTATTTCTGATACCATTTTTTGCAATAAAGAATTAGCGACAAAATTACCATCGCTAATAATTAATAGCGATGAAAATTGATTATTTATGATGAATTTATTATGTCATAAAAAATAAGTTTTGTTGTAGTGTGTTTGGCAGCAAAGAAAAAATGTGAAGATCAGATAAGGGATTTGAAGAGTTCCCAAATGATGGCAAAGGCCGGCATTAGGTGGTTTACATAGGATTTTGTTTTCCTTTCTCTCTTATTGTAGTCGATCTCAGCAATCTTTGTAACAAACTTTATCTAATAAAAAGATCTTCTTTTTAACTTGCGGTGCTATCTTCTTCTGTCATATCATGATTCTGCACTTGTTGAATTCTTTAGCATTGCTTTATACTCATGGCTAATTTTAAGTTGAAACGACGACCTTCATTTGACTTTACTTGAATTTGTCCTCCTTGCTTTCGAACAAGGTTCTTCCATCCTTATTTAGGAACGAGTATAATCCTTCATTTAAAGATCAAAAATCTTCATCCTTATCAGGATGAGGTTAACTTCTTGTTTAAGAATAAGAGGCCTTTACCCTCGTTAGGACGAGGTTAACCTCCTATTTAAGAATTGGAGGTCTTCACTTTTGTTATAATGAGGTTAACCTTTCATTTAAGAACCGAAGGTCTTCACCCTCATTAGGATGAGATTAACCTTCTATTTAAGAATCGAAGGACTTCACCTTTGTTAGGACAAGGTTAATCTAATGTTTAAGATCGAAGGTCTTCATCCTTGTTAGGATGAGATTAATCTCTTGTTTAAGAATCGAAGGCCTTTATCCTCATTAGGATGAGGTTAACCTTCTGTTTAAGAATCAGAGGCCTTCACCCTCCTTAGAATAAGGTTAACCTCTTATTTAAGAACTAGAGGCCCTCACCCTTATTAAGACAATGTTAATCTCCTATTTAAGAATCTAAAGCCTTCACCCTCATTAGGACTGTTAAGAAATATATCCTAAAGCTAATCATCTAAGCTGTAAATGATTGGAATTAGTATATCAATTATTAGATAATAATAGTTATTTGGCTTATTCATTATAAAAATTTTATCTTATTTAAATGAACTTCTATCTTATGATGAAGTCCTTAGAACCATAATCAATCAAGAAAGAAGGATTTATTGAATGGTTCTTAAACTATTCATGATCAAATGATAAGTTAGTAACAAGAATAATAACTTATCGAGTATAGATCGCTGTATGCCATATGCGTTGGTTGTTCTTATAATCATGTGGTATGGAGACACTGGTATGACATCCAGATAGGATGTAGGAGTATATCTATATTGAATATGATCAATATAGCACTCTACTATCAAGAGTAGCTTGCTAAGGCTAATGGATATAAGTATCCCTCTGATTTGATATCACCATGATGACTTGCAAATAACTCACTGTACTTTGGTGCCAACCTACCTGTATTTCTAATATAGCAACGAAAGATTTTTGGATATAGTCAAGTACTTATGGAGTCACTGTGTGAGTCAAGATAGGATTGACCACTCTTGATTAACTTCAAAATGTGAATGTCTCACTGTGTTTCAATTTAGTAAAACCTAGGCCTGGATAATCCTCGTGAGGAGTCATGAGATTTGCAAAATTTTGAAACATAATATGAATGACTTGTATGAGTATTGATAGCTAACTCGATGTCATTTTGAGTATTATTAGTCAAAGGAATGAATTATACAATAACCATAGGCCACGGTTCTAAGAATGTTGCTTTGCATACATTCGATCTATTCAGAAATCAGTATCATTGCTAAATGGTTACTTCGATTGGTACAAAAATTGATTTCTATGTCATCGGCTTAGATTCGACCCTATGGGATCACACACATAAGAGGTTGTTACCTGATCAGATGGTTGATTGATGATTGAGAATCATTCAATGATCGAATCATCAATGTGATTGATGATCGATCAAGTGCAAGTATTATAGGAGAATCGATTAGTAATTAGATTACTAATTGGTTTAATTTGATTGAATAATTAGGTTGAGATCAAGTCTAATTGAATTAGATTTAATTAGAATTAGTTTGGACTTAATTGGATTAAGTCTAAGTGATTTATTGGATAAGCTAGTTGCAAGAAAGAACAAGTCCTTGTTCAATTAAGACTTGAGTGCACCTAATTTCTAATTTAATTAAAAATTAAATTAGATTTAAATTTAATTAAATCTAATTTAATTAGATTCTTAATTAGATTAAAATTATCTATTAATTAGGTTGACTCAAAATTATTTTGAGCTGGATTTTGATCTAATCAAAATAGGAGAGTCCTAGTTTGACTTGGACTCCTTCCTTGCGCCACCTAAGAGAGCCCACGCCCACTCATTGTTTCTAGATTTTTGTGAGCCTTCTCCATGCCTAAGAGAGGTTCTCCACACCCTCTTTTTTGAAGAGTTTGAAATAAATTTGACTTGATCAAATATGGGAATTGATTTTGAATTGGATTCTATTTGATAGAGTCCTTGAAAACTAAAATTCTTCCTCTCCCTCTTTTGGAATTTTTTTTCCATGCCACCCAATTTTTGTGCACCTTCTTTCTTATGGGTGTGGATGTGAGAAACCTGATTTATTCCATGCAAATACCAAAGAAAAAGAATGAGGCATGGAAGGTTGGGGTGCAAATTTTCTTGGAGGAGAGGCTTCATTAAGATATCAATTATTTATGTCTTGTAGAGACAAAGGTAAGAGAATATTATTTTTTCTTTGGATTTTCTTTTTTAAACCTATTTTTCTTATTTTTGTGAGATTTTTCTATGAGAAAAATTTGAGATAGAGAGGGAGAGGGCATGGAGGATGCATGCTCCAAGTTGTTGGGGCATCCAGGTCTCTTTTGAACATGATTTGATCATGTCCTAATTAGAAGAAAGAGAAGGAAAGATGGTCTTCTCTTAGGATTCTTTTGAGAATCTTTTTCTCTCAATTTTTGTGTGACTTTTCCATGAGAAAAATTAGAGAGAAAGAGATCTAAAAGCATGAAAAATTCTAGGGGAGAAGGTCTCCTCTTGTCCTAACATGGATCAGATCTGATTCATGTTAAATTATAAATTCACATTGAGGGACATGCCCCCTTCTCTAAGCCTTCTTCAAGAATCCTAGGACAACAACTCTATAGAGAAGAAAAGAAGAGAGTTGAGAAAGAAAAGGTCTGTATTCCATAGCATTCATGGCATTAATAAAATCCTAATACAACCTATATATTTATACATAGCCATTAGGTCCGACCAAAAAAATTTTCAGCTAACCCAATACATGAAAGCACTCACCGAGCCCATGTACACCCATGTCTCCCATGCTCTCATCCTTTGGATCTAGACCCGACCCATATATGAATTAACCCCTTAAGACCTCTCAAATTAGGCCTTAGGAGCCCTAGGATCAACCCAGATCCTAGCCCAAAACAGACCCTCGCATAAGTCTGCCCGCGCACTAAGTCAGATCAGTCTCAGTACTGAGTCGGCTAAGTTTCACTGGGTTGACTCAGTTTGAAACTGAGCCGACCCAGTTCTGTGCTATGCCAGTAGTCCCAAATGCGCAGCTCTCTATTTTGCCTATGCTCTAAGACTTAGCCGATCTAGTTTTGGACTAAGTCAACTAACCTATAGAAAATCTTCTTTCTGCAGTCTTGATACTTTGGCTTTGGTTTCTTGCTTTACCTTATATTCTAGATCTCTGAAGCACCAACCAAGCCCCTAAAATCTCTGGAGCCAACCCCCTGACTCCTCTGATGGCCTTCCAAAGCTTGGGAGCACCATAAATCCTCATAATCTCCATCTTGGTGCCCCAAGCTTTGGCAAACCCCTCGGTAATGACCTCCTGCATGTTTCTGCTGTCCCTGCGCACTCGACAGCACCTATTCAAGCATCGCCTTTGTCAATCCTCTTCAGCTGTTGTGCACCCTTGAGGCCTTTAGGATGACTGCCTCCACCACTGAAGACCTATGCTTACACCTCTACACCACCTTGGAATTATAGGATCCCTTCTGCTTAGCAGCTGCATCATTTTTTCTGGACTTTCCTAGAGAATCCACAGCATTCCTATACTGACACTCACCACAAATCCTGACATGGTCTCCTCAGAACTATAACTGTCCTCCTGCATATGCCGCTCCACCTAGAACTATGCATCTTCGATGCTGGTGCTAGGATATCGATCCTTCCGCACTCCTTTGCTCTGAACTCATGTCAAATTCCTCTCTAATTATAAAGCCACCTATCTGGAGCTCCACCTATATCCAAAGTCCATCTGATGCCATAAAAGCCAACTCTGTCACTGAGTCCCTTGAGGCCAACCACTCAACATTGCACTGCTGAGCCTACCACTGTACCTCAAATACCGTCGCTACTCCTTCGAACCCTCCATGCTCTACGGATTCCTTCGAAGCTGTCTCGGATGCTTCCACAATCCACGGGCACCTTCGAAACATAAGAGCTCATCCAACTCTTCTAAAACCAGCGATTGAACCCTAGGAAATTCCACCCTGGTCCTTCTCTTCTGCCCCTACACCAGCCATCATTTTAGTTGCATCCGGAGAACCATCCTCCACCTGAACCATGACTCTTTCTGATGCTCCTATAGAAGAAATTTGATCCATGATACTCTCGACTGCTAGAGACCTCCTAGCACTCCCTAAGACCCCCTATCTTTTCTTGAGACATGCACCCAATCTTCCTAAGATACCATTGACACTCTATGCTGAGATACACTCCTCGACTGCTGCACCACCAAGCCTCTCTCAGCCCTGTGCCTTCAGGAAAGCACTCCTGTAGCACTTCAGTGCTCCCTGACTCATCTCTATGCCACTCTATAGCCACCCAGTCCTAACCTGTTGGATCTCTATGGATCATCCATTTCCATCACTCCTAAGGCTTCGTAAATCCATGCTTTGGTCGAACCACTGAATACATCTCCGACTACTTCCCCACCTTCTAGACATCGAAGGATATATAGTCGCTTCTTCAGCCTTTCTTCGACCATTACCCCTTGAGAAACCTCTCTTCAATAGTCCTACACTATCCATCTTCCTAAAAAATTTTGATGCTCTCTACTGAGATACCGCCCTCGACTGCTGCATCACCGAGCCTCTCTCAGCCCTACATCTCCAGGAAAGCGCTACTATAGCACTCCAGCACTCTCTACCTATCACATAACCGTCATACACCCCGATCTTTCCATCAAGATCGATCAGCAAATCATGCACCAGATCCTTTTATCCTAAGAAAATTCCTTTTCATTAATCCTCTCAACCTCCACCTTCAACCCACTGCTCTTGGTTGGCCAAACCACAGCAATAACAAGGTAGATTTGAGACATACTGTAGAATTCTTGTGCAGATTTTTTATTTCACTTTATACGACTTCTTTTCTTCCATGCACCATCAGGCTCTAAAACTTGGCTCTAATACCATATTGTTGTCCACAACATTCTAGGCATCACTTAGCTCTAATACTATATTATTGTCCATAACATTTCAGGCATCACCTAGCTCTGATACCAAATTATAGACCCATGATATCATTCTTGATATCACAAGTATCGATATCATGTTGCGGAAGCTTCTGATCTTTAGCATGGATCTTAAGGAACCTATGACATTCTCTATGGGTAGCACACCATCGATCCTCCACCTAGATTTGTGATGGGGTGCCTCCCTCCTTGGGCTTGAGGGAGATGCCCCCTTCTCTAGGCCTTCTTCAAGAATCCTAGGATGGCAACTCTAGAGAGAAGAGAAGAAGAGAGTTGAGGGAGAAAAGGTCTATATTCCACAGCATTCACGGCATTAATGAAATCCTAATACAACTTATGTATTTATACATAGCCATTAGGCCCGACCAAAAAACTCTCCGGCTAACCCAATATATGAAAGCACTCACCGAGCTCATGTATACCCATGTCTTCCATGCTCTCATCCTCTGAATCTAGATCTAACCCATACATAAATTAACCCCCTTAAGACCTCTTAAACCAGGCCTTAGGACCCCTAGGATCAACCTAGACCCTAGCCTAAAATAGACCCTCGCGTAACTCTACCCACACACTAAGTTGGCTCAGTCTCAGTACTGAGCCAGCTAAGTTCTACTGGGTTGGCTCAATCTAAAATTGAGCTAGCCCAGTTCTGTGCCGTGCTAGCAGTCCCAAATGTGCAACTCTCTATTTTGCCTGTGCTCTGAGACTTAGCTGACCCAATTTTGGACTGAGCCGGCTAACCTGCAGAAAATCTTCTTTCTATAGTCTTAATTCTTTGGCTTTGATTTTTTGTTTCACCTTGTATCCCAGGCTCCGAAGCACCAACCAAGCTCTTGGAATCTCCAGAGCCAACCCCCTGACTCCTCCCATGGTCTTCCAAGGCTTGGAAGCACCATAAATCCTCATATGAAGATCCTAAGATAATTTCATAAAATATGGGTTAAAGAATAATGGGTTAGCTTTGATCAGGTCATTAACTGGACTAAACATAGGGTTAGATTAAATATGGACTAAGTTAAGAAATTGATCCAACCTAATTAATAGTTAATTAGGATTAGATCATTTCTTTTCTATAGATCAATTTAATAGTTGTAGTTGATCAAAGTCCATACATCGAAACTGATCGTGGCTCAGTAGTTGAGCCTAAGTTTTTAGGCAGACCAAATCAAAACTAATACACTGATTGGTATCTAAGGTAAGTCTGGTATTTCTAGACTTATGGTTTTTAATTGACAGCCCACTTTTCTGACCATTTTTTATGGTGTCTAAGGCAAGCCTTGGTAGACCCTTCCATCGATCTCACTTATCTGGCCAATGTGGTTAATCAACTTTTGATTAGATTGCTCATTGATTCGTGCTAACCCATGTTACATAGAAAATTAGTGAGATTGATTTTATTCAGTGAGACTGATTTAGGTGCCCATGGATCGAAATTGATCCTAGTCCTCATCTATGACTTGAGAAGTCAGTGGGAGGATTTGACTTAGTGAAGTCAATAGGAGCAATTTGGTCCATGTCTTCTCTATCCTTAAATCACCTATAATTTTAAATTCTCTAAAATTATTAGATCCTTAAAATGATAAAGTTATGGGGATAACTGAGTCATAGCCTCATATTAAGTTGGATGATAATGGATCCATTAACTCAATAATCATTGGAGGCCCAAAGGCCTGGTGCTTATTGACTAATAGAATTATCATTCATAATATGATAATTTGGAAGTATCTCTCTAATGATGGTTAGGTTAACCAACCAAAGTTGGACTTAATCATTCGTTAGTTAGATGCACCAAGTATGGTCATGTTAATGGTTGGACCTAATCGGATCCTTGCAGTGGAGGCCAAAGCCTACTAATTAGGTTTCTAGGATAAAATTAAATTACTAGAAGTTGTTTGAAAAAATAATTGGTTAAAAAACCTACCCATAAATGTACATGGATTGATCGGCCAAAGTCGGACTTGGGTGTAGTCTATATGAATTTTAGTACCTACTAGAAAATTAAAGTAATTCCTCGAATTAGAGGTAGAGGCTACCAATTCATACAAAATAGTGGGAGAACCTTTAGACTAAAGTCCAAGTCTCTAGGCTTAAAATAATTTATAAATTTTAAGTCATTGTTTTCTTTTCTTATAGATTAAGGCTAAATCCTAATTACTTCTATCACTGTCAGACAATGATGACTTATGGAACCCAACTTTGATAATTAATATCAAAAGTTAAATTTGGTTCAGCAGCATGAAAGGGTTCATGCTAGGGCTTGCAAGTCCAATCAAAATAAAAGATCTAAGACTAACAAGATTCAGGCAAAGTGCTTCTACTGCTAGAAGCAAGATCATAGGTAGAAGAATTATCTTACTTTTCTTGATCCTGATAGGTTGAATAAGAGGAAGGAGCAAAGAGTTACTCATCAAGGATGTTATATGATATACCTTATAATTTTTTTGTTTGTAATTCAACTAACTAGATATTGGATATCGGTAGTTTTATGCAATTTATTGTAAGAACTATAAGTAAAGTAAAAAGTTTGAAAATGATAATAGATTTCCGAATGTCTAGGATGGAAGTCTTGTTCCAGTCCTAGCTTAAGAAATTATCGAGCATGTATTCAAAATTTATCATTTAAAGTGACTGTCACTATTATTCATTGTTTATAATAAATATGATCTTTGTTAGCCCTTTGGCCAAAGATGATCATTATTTATTTTTAAAGAAAATTATTATGATATTATTATGAATAATATCACAATAATACATGGATAATAAAGAAATGATATTTAATATTTATATAGTCTGTTAAGTATAATGTACATATCTATTAAAAATTCAAGTTAGATAATGTCAAAAATATCTATCTTTGACATTATAGGCTTAGTCATATTAACAAGAACAAGATAAATAGATCAGTTTAAGAGAAAAATCTCAATATCAATGATTGTGAATCACTAATGACCTATGAGTCTTATCTTCTTAGGAAGATGATAAAGTCACCTTTTACTAGAAAAGGTGACAAAGTCAGTAAGATTCTAAATCTCATACATAGTGATGTATGTAAACTTATAAACTCAAGTGCTAGAGGAGCATATCAATATTTCATTATAGACGACCTTTCTAGGTATGGGTGTGTCTAGCCTGAATCATTTAAAATATTTAAATGATTCAATAATAAAATAAAAAATATATTAAAAAATATATTAAAATTCTTCGATCAGATTGATGAGGCAAATATTTATCCAGTGAGTTTATGGCATATCTAGGAGAGAATAGGATTCTCTCATAGTAGACTCCTTTTGGAACATAGTGTATCAAAAAGGAAAAATCAAACTTTGTTAGACATGGTTTGATCCATGATAGGATTTACTAGTTTGTCCGTTTCAAGATTAAGCTCTTGAGACTGCTTGTTTTACTCTAAAAATTTACATTGAGGGAATCTATCGCAAAGACTCCATATGAGATATGGATTGGACATGGACTTAGACTTTTTTACCTTTAGGCTTAGGGTTGTCAGGCCTACATCAAAAGTTTGCACATAGATAAACTTGGATCACAATTCAATAGATATTAGGGGTCATAACTTCTACCATCTTAAAGAACAAAAGTTGTTTTCAGCAGTAGGACATTCTTTTCGAAAAGAAAGTTTCTTAGAGAAGAAACTGATGCCTATTAAGTTGAATTTAAGGAAGTTTGACTGGTAGAAAGAACTGACATAATCTAGTGAATCTATAGAACTAGATTTGATTAGATCAAACATGGAGCCCATTAAAAAGGCACCTTTAAAAATATTTGGTAGAATACCGCATCAGCTGGATAGATACCTTGATATTTAGGTCCGAGATGACAATCCTATTAAGCTCAATAAGAACAACGAGGATCCGATCACCTAGATGGATGCTATGTAGTGGTTTAACTCTGAGAAGTGGCTTGGAGCCATGAAATTCAAATTGAAGTCCATGAATATCAATAGTGTGTGGACACTAGTTGATCCACCTAAAGGGATAAAATCCATTGGGTGCAAATGGATCTTCAAAATGGATCAAAGTGGCACAGATGGGAATGTGTAGACCTATAAAGCCCGTTTGGCTAAATACATTTTGAATGTATATCTTTGTTATGAATAAAGATGAACCCTATATTTATAAGTTGGCAAAAAATTCTATAGTGTTATTTCTTGTGGTGTCTGTGGATGTCATTCTCTTAATCGAAAATGATATTCCAGCATTACAAAAAATAAAGATTTAGCTATCATCTTATTTCTCCATGTACGAGATCAGACTTGGTATACTCACTAAAGATAGTGAGCAGATACCAATCTGATCCAGATGAGAACCACTGAAAGATTATATAGACAATCCTTAAGTATTTAAAAAATACTAAGGTCCAATGACTCATATAAAGAAAAACTAACTTAAAACTTATGGAATATTTTTATTCTAATTTTAGTCAGATAAAGATGACAGCAGGAGAGTCATGAATGTATCCTAATTGAAGGAGCAATCTACTAAAAAAATTTTAAGTAGAATACTATAGCCTATTCTATTAGTGATGTAGAGTATATCGTGGCATCTGATGCTACCATGTAGGTTGTATGGTGGCATAAGTTCATTAGCAAGCTAGGAGAGGCACCCTCCTTCGATGGTCCAATCCTATTATAGCACTGGAGCCCTAGCTCTGGCTAAAGAACTGAAGGTACACCATAGGATCAGTATACTCTACATCGCTATCACATTAGATTTTAGATCAAAGTGATGTCAATCTTTAGAAGATTGACGAAAAATAAGATCTTGATCGACCCATTTACTTAAGCCTAGGAACTAAGAAATTCTACGAGCTCAAGTGAAATATAGAATATTTGATATCGTTTTGATTGGCTTTAGTCCAGGTAAAAGTTGTTAGAAAATGTGTCATAAAGTCAATCATCTAAGTTGTAGATGATTGAAATTAGTATATGAATTATCAGATAATAATAGTTATTTGGTTTATTCATCATAAAAGTTTTAGTTTCTTAAATGAACTCCTATCTTATGATGAAGTTCTTAGAACTATAATCAATCGATAAAGAAAAATTTATCGGATGGTTCTTAAACTATTCACGATCAAATGATAAGTTATTAACAAGGATAATAACTTATCTAGTATAGATCGTTGTATGCCATATGCATTGGTTTTCCTCATAATCAAGTGGTATGGAGATAATGGTATGGCATCTAGATGGGATGTAGGAGTATATCTATACTGAACATGACTAATGTAGCACTCTACTGTCAAGAGTAGCTAGCTAAGGCCAATAGGTATAAGTGGCCCTCTGACCTGAGATCACCATGGTGACTTGCAAGCAACTCACTATACTTTGGTGCCAACATACCTATATTTTTAATACAATAATAAAAGATTTTTGGATACAGTCAAGTACTTATAGAGTCGATATGTAAGTCAAGATGGGATTAGCTACTCTTGATTAACTTTAGGAAGCGAATGTTTTGTGGTGTTTCAATTTAGCAAAACCTAGGCCTGGATAATCCTTATGAGGAGTCATGGGATTTATAAAATTTTGAAACATAATATAGATAACTTGTATGAGTATTGACAGCTAACTCGATGTCATCTTGAGTATTATTGATCAAAAAGATAAATTATACAGTAACCATAGGCCAGGATTTTAATAATGTTGCTTTGCATACATTTCACCTATTCGGACGTCAGTACCATTGCTAGATGGTTACTTCAATTGATATAAAAATTAATTTCTATGCTATCGACTTAGGTTCAATCCTGTGGAATTACACACATAAGAGGTTGTTACCTGATTGGATGGTTGATCGATGATTGAGAATCATTCAATGATCGAATCATCAATATGATTGATGAATGATCAAGTGCAAGTATTATAGGAGGATTGATTAGCAATTAGATGGATAATTTGCTCAATTTGATTAAGCAATTAGACTAAGATCAATTCTAATTGAATTAGATTCAATTAGAATTAGTTTGAACTTAATTGGATTATGTCTAAGTGGTTTATTGGATAAGCCAGTTGTAAGAAAGAATAAGTCCTTGTTTAATTAGGACTTGAGTGCACCTAATTTTTAATTTGATTAAAAATTAAATCAGATATAAATTTAATTAAATTTAATTTAATTATATTTTTAATTAAATTAAAATTATCTATTAATTAGGTTGACTCAAAATTATTTTGAATTGGATTTTGACCTAGTCAAAATAGGTGAGTCCTAGTTTGACTATGACTCCTTCCTTGGGCCCTAAGAGAGCCCATGCCCTCTCATTGTTTTCAGATTTTTGTGAGCCTTCTCCATGCCTAAGAGAGGTTCTCCATGCCCCTTGAAGAGTTTGAAATAAATTTGACTTGGTCAAATATAAGAATTGGTTTTGAATTGGATTCTATTTGATAGAGTCCTTGAAAACCAAAATTCTTCCTCTCCCTCTTTTAGAATTTTTTTTCCATGCCACCCAATTTTTGTGTGCCTTCTTTCTTGTTGGTGTGGACATGAGAAACCTAATTTATTCCATTCAAATACTAGAGAAAAAGGAGGAGGAGGCATGGGAGGTTGGGGTGCAAATTTTCTTGGAGGAGAGGCTTCATTAAGATATCAATTGTTGATGTCTTGTAGAGACAAAGGTAAGAGAAGATTGTCTTCTCTTTGGATTTTCTTTCTTAATCCTTTCTTTCTTATTTTTGTTAGATTTTTCTATGAGAAAAATCTAAGATAGAGAGGGAGATGGCATGGAGGATGCATGCTCCAAGTTGTTGGGGCACTAGGGTCTCTTTTGGATATGATTTGATCATGTCCTGATGAGAAGAAAAAGAAGGAAAGATGGTCTTCTCTTAGGATTCTTTTGAGAACCTTTTCCTCTTAATTTTTGTGTGACTTTTTCATAAGAAAAATTAGAGAGGAATAGATCTAGAAGCATGAAAAATTCTAGAGGAGAAGGTCTCCTCTTGTCCTGACATGGAGATGGGTTCAGGACATCAATGGTTGATGTCCTAAAAGAGAAGATGTGTCTTCTCTTAGAATTTTTTCTTAGCCTTTTTAATTTCTAATTTTTGGAAGATCCAAGGGTTGGACTTCTTCCTTAATCCTTCTAGTATTCTTCATCTCTTGGAGTGTCCAAGAGATTCAAAGAATTTTTGTAGGTTGACCATCAGAATTTTTGTAGATGGACCATCAAGAGGGAGAAGTCAACAGGTTAACCTCTTATTTAAGAACTGAAGGCCTTCAATTTCATTTAAAAATAAAGTTTGGCTTGATCGTTTCCTATGATACTCAATTGCACAAAAGATGAAAGTATTAAAATAAAAAACTTTTATTAAGATGTAGCTATCGATAATACATTCATAGATTTTCTAAATTCAATGGCTGGATAGTATAGCTCCTTCTAGCACCTTTATGCGATAAATCTCTGGTCGAATAATTTTCTCAATTTCATATGGATCTTTTCAATTTTGGGCAAGCTTGTCTTAAGAAATCTCTGCTTGATGCAGTACTAAGTCTTCGACCCTAAATGTTTTACTCTTGACTTTAGAATTGTAATATCGAACCACCTTCTGCTTGTAGGCCACCATTCGAACTTGAATCTTTTCTTATTTTTCTTCCAATAAATCAAGATTTGCTCTAAGATATTATAAATTATTTTATTTACTAAAGCTTTTCACTCATACCGAAGGAAGCTCTAGTTCAACTAGAATAACTGCTTCAGTTTCAAATACCAGAGCGAATGGAGTTCTTCCAATAGGTAACCTTTGGATGGTTCAGTTAGCCTAGAGAACATGGTAAAGTTTGTCCATCCATGTTCTTTTTGCCCATTCAAGTCTCGCTTTTATTCCTTGCAGTAATGTTTGGTTAGTTATCTCGACTTCACCATTCACCTGAGCATATGCCACAAATATCAAATGATGGAAAATATTCAAATCTTTATAGAATTCAGCAAATTTGCTCCTATGAATTGGCATCCATTGTCAGTGATCAATATCCGAGGTAGACCAAATCTATATATAATAAATTTTCAAATAAACTCTTGCACTTTAGCATCAATAATCTTTGCCAAAAGTTCAGCTTGTACCCACTTAGTGAAGTAGTCCATTGCCACTAAGAGAAATTATTGCTATCCAAATGTCGAGTATATCCATCCCCTACTATGCAAATGGCCAAGAAGTACTTAAGGGTGTAAGTAAAGAGGCTGGCTACTGTTAAATATTAGCATATCTTTGATATCGATTATATCTTTTAATATAATTAACTGCATCCTACTGTATGGTTGACCAATAGTATCCTTGCTAAAGTAACTTATAAGACAATGATCTTGCTTCAAGATGATTCCCACACACTCTTTCATGAACCTTCTTCAGGATATAATGAGCTTTAGATGGCTGAAGGCATTTAAGAAGTGGCAAAAAATAAGACCTCTTATATAATTTATTTTTATATAAGATGTAGCAAGAGGCCTAATTTCTCAACTTTTGAGCTTCCATAGAATCTCTAGGGAGGATGCCATCTTTAAGGTATAAAACTAGTGGATCGATCCAACTAGATTCTTGGTCTACTTGCATTATTGTCTGAGGTTCCTCCAAACTCTATTGTTAAAGAACTTTAAAAATGCCTTCTTTAGGCAAGTCATTCGAAGCCAAAGTAGCTAATTTAGACAAGATGTCTGCTCTAGACTTCTCCATTCTTAGAATTTGTTGAATGTCAAAACTATCAAAGATCGAAGTTAAGCTCTTCACCTTATCCAAATATTTTTTCATGCTTTCCTTCTGAGCTTCATAGCTTCCATTGACATGTCCTACCACCAATTATGAAATACTATAGACTTTGAAATGGTCTATCCCTAATTTCTTTGCTATTTACAATCCTGCAATCAGAGCTTCATATTCTATAATATTATTAGTTGTGAAGAATTCAAAGCGCAACACATATTTGGTAATAATCCCTTCTAGGCTAATAAAAATCAAGCTTGCATCTACTTTAGAAACATTAGATGAGCCATCAATATATAAAGCTCAGAAATCTCAGAAAAGTTTACTTTATCTTTAAAGAAGTTTGGTAAGAGACTAGATGTACCAGCTTCCCAATGCTCCAGCTCGATCGGATCCAAAATAGTGCATTCAACCATAAAATCTGCTAGTATTTAAGCTTTGATAGATAACCGAGGTTAGAATTTTATATCAAATTCTGTAAGCTCGATTGCCCATTTTATAATTTTTCCAAAGGTGTCAGGCCGATGAAGGATTGCTTTTATAGGTTGATCTATAAGAATTATTACTGTATGCCCTTAAAAGTAAGGTCGGAGCTTCC
The DNA here is from genome assembly GCA_006176705.1 of Cocos nucifera. NCBI lineage: Eukaryota > Viridiplantae > Streptophyta > Magnoliopsida > Arecales > Arecaceae > Cocos > Cocos nucifera. Next base: position 445,180 of record QRFJ01000765.1, read on the forward strand.
TGGCTGCAACCAACAAAGTATAAGTTAGCTTTTTTAGTTTAGTATATCTTATTTCGACATCTCTCAGAACCCGACTTATATAGTAGATTAGCTTTTGAACTTTATTCTACTCTCTGATAGCTATAGGTAATACCTCCAAATATAAGAATAATTCTTCACCAGATTTAGGTTTGGCAAGAAGGAGAGGTGAGTTGAGGTAGCTTTTCATTTCTTCAAAGACCAGTTGACATTTTGAAGTCCAACAAAAGTTTTATAATTGTTTGAGCACTTAGAAGAAAGGCATACAACGTTCTGCCAATCTTAAAATAAAATGATTCAAAGCCACAATCTTTCTCATCAGGCGCTGAACTTCTTTTATTATTTTGGAAATGACTATCTCTTGAATGGCTTGGATCTTCTCTGAATTTATCTCTGTACCATGCTTTGACACCATGAATCTCAAGAATTTTTTGAAGATTACTCCAAAAGCATATTTTATAGGATTCAACTTCATTTTGCATCTCTGGAGGATGTTGAATGTCTCCTCCAAGTCTTCGATATGGTTCTTCGAAGATCAGCTTTTCACGAGCATATCATCTACATAAACTTTCATATTGTAGCAGATCTACTTCTTAAAGATTTTGTTTACCTAGTGCTAATAGATTGCATCTACATTTTTAAGACTAAATGGTATGATCCTATAACAAAATAGACCATGATCAGTAATAAAGGCTATTTTTTCTTCGTCTTCTGGTGCCATCTGAATTTGCTTATAATCAGAAAAGACATCCATAAAAGTGAGAAGCTCATGACCCAAGGTTGCATCCACCAATTGATCAATATTTATGAGGTTGAGGCTATCCTTTGGATAGACCTTGTTCAAATCAGTAAAATTTATACACATCCACCACTTTTCATTTACTTTCTTAATAAGGACCACATTGGCAATCCAGTTCAGATAAGATACCTTCCAGATAAATTCGGCTTTAAGGAATTTGTTTACCTTGTCCGTGATCACCTTTTGATGTTTTGGTGCAAAACTTTGCTTCCTCTATTTTATAGGTCGGCATGCTTGGTCTCCATTCAAACAATGCTCCATCATCTCTACATCTATCCCTAGCATGTCTGCTGAAGCCCAAGTGCAAATATCTGCATTCCTTTGTAAAAGGTTAACAAGCTACCATTTAACTTCTCCAACTAAATTTGAACCAATCTAAATTGTATGATCTTTATTCCCATCATTCAAGGAGATCATGACAAGATCATCAATGGGCTCTTCCCGCTCTTCAGTTAAATCATCTCGAACATCACGTCCGTCTACCAAGCATACTTCAGATTGCCTACCACCTTGCAAGGTGATTGTATAATAATGACATGCCAAGGCTTGATCACCTCGAATCTCTCTGACCCCAAAATCTATTGAAAACTTTACTTTTTGATAATATGTTGATTCACAGCTTGGAGTGCATTAAGTCCAAGTCATCCAAGAATAGCATTGTAGGTAGAAGGAGCTTTAACTACCAAAAAATCAATCTAAGCCTGAGATTATTTTGGATACCGACCTACCACAATAGATAGGATGATTATTCCTTTGACTGGTACCATGTCGCCAGTAAATCCCACTAGTAGAGAGTTTAGTGGTCCCATTCGATTGTTGGATATGGATATTTTGGAGAAATCATCATGAAACAAAATATTGGCAGAGCTTTCTTATCAACTAGGATATGGCATACATCATAGTTGATAATATTTAGAGAAATTATAACCATATCATCAAGCAAAAATTGATCCCCTTGTGCATCTTCTTCAGTAAAAGTGATTGGTTCTTCAGTTCTCCACCTCTTCATTGGTTCTGTCAATCTGCTAGCTTCTTCTTGTCGATGTCCTCCAGCTATGGTATTGACAATTTCAAGTGAAGATTGATTTCCTTAAGGTTGTTCCCTCTAGAGCTACTCAAGTTGTGGAAGAGCTCTCGGTTGCTCTTCTCTTCTCTCAGGTCACCATCACAAGAATTGGTCCAGCCAACCTTATCGAATTAGCTTCTCAATTTTGTCTTAGAGTTGAATGCATTTTTCAGTATCATGACTGTTGATGCAGAAATTTGTGAGAATGCCGAAGGTGGCTGGACTAGAGAAGGTGAGGCCGCCAACGGGACCTATAAAATAAAGTCCAAGATCGGAGGTGGGTGGCTTCGATAGGATCCTCCAATACTCAAGTTAATTTTTCGATCAACTAAAATGGAGTACTCAGGATATAAAGAGGTAGAGTAATGAAAAGAAAAAGAAAACTTAGAAGAAACATATCTGGAGGATTTTTTTTATAGACAGAGCATGTAATAAACTGATAGTGACAGTCATAATCGTTTGATAGTGGACCACTCAAGCCACAAGAAGTTTATTACGGAGGGTGGTATTCATTATCGTGATGTGCCAGTCGAGAGTGATGTTCATTGTCGTGATTCGCCAATCCGTTGGAGATTAATAGTCAAAGTTCGGATGGAGTAGGCGCTGGCGGCGAAGAACTTCAAGTCATAATAGTTCTAGAGAAGTTCGGGCTTCTTTAGAGTCATCTGCATGTAGGTTGATTTGCATTGTATTGAGAGCTAAATTTGCATAGATGATGAGGTCCTTCTGGGTGACCGTAGGGGGCTCGACCAAAAGGAATTCTTCTTGTCGATTAGCGAAATTCGACTATAAAGAGTTCGGAAGGCTTGTGACTGGATGAGTCTGGCTTGAAGGAGTTTGGATGGAATTCTGCTGGAGGAGTTCGGAAGGAGATTTGCTGGGGGAGTTCGGATGGAAGTCTATCAGAGGAGTTCGAAAGGAGATTCATGAGAGGAGTCTGGATGGAAGTCTACTAGAGGAGTCCTGAAGGAGATCTGCTGGGAGAGTCTGGATGGAAGTCTGTTGGAGGAGTCCAGAAGGAGATCTGCTGGAGGAGTCCGGATGGAAGACTGCTGGAGGAGTCCGAAAGAAGATCCATTGGAGGAGTCCAGAAGGAGATCCGTTGGATGGAAGTCTGCTAGAGGAGTCCGGAAGGAGATCCGCTGGAGGAGTCCAAATGGAAGTCTGCTGGAGGATGGCCATCTTGGAATCATTCTGAGACAAGATGCCAAGCCGAACTTTGGCAGGAGCAGGTCTAACCCCAACAATAGTCCTACTCTCGAGTTCAAAATTCGAAGGAAAGGAGTACAAAAAAAGCGACTACCAAAGTTCTTTTTCAGGTTTTATGCTCGTTGGATGAAAAGTCATGGTGTTTTCTGTGTTGGCACCAAAACATCTTACATATGAGGTGATCTAAAAAAATCATTTTTAAAATTCTCATCAAAACTCTATCCTAGGTATGGCGTAATTATGGTTCTGCCAGCAGTCTGTCATCTGTCATGATGAAGGAGGCATGTGTCACTCAAGGATCGACTGGAGGAGGTCTACCGTCATAACCATCTTAAGCTCTACAGGATATTTAAATTGATCTCCTCCTTCTAAGGCCTCACTTCTCTTCGAGCTCCTCTTCTTCCTCCGATAGTCTTTTTCTGCTCGAGCGTTCTTTGATTTCTTCCTCCATTCCTTTCGCTCATCGGTGCTTTCCTACCTGATTTCCATCATGTCTATTATCTTGTTGCCCTTCTCAGCCGATTTAGATTAGTTTCACAATCTTCCCTATGATTATTTCAATATTTTTCGCATCTTCCCCCTTCGACTTCTTCAAGAAGATTTTGCATCTTGTTTTCTCAATTTTTTGAAGATTTTTCGATGTTCGTTTGATCTGAAAGTCTTTAAAAACTTCTTAGTCTACCAATTCTAGGAGTTTGTCCAATCTGACCTTTCGAAATCCTGACCCCATAGATGAGACTGATCTTAGAAGCATGCCCCCTCCGACCTTTGTACCGGATTCGATCCGTTGCACCCTGCTCCTAGACGACCTTTTATTAATTAGAATATAATATGGGGTTCCACTAGAATACGAACTAGAACTTCCTGGACAAAGTGACCAAGCCTACTCTCTCCCACCCAGCCAATTTTGTCTGTACTTGGAAGCTCTTCATGCCGGGCTAAGACTTCCACTTCTATCTTTTGTAGTTGAACTTTTTCAATTTTTGAACATTTTCTTAGCTTCTATAGTACCAAATTCTTTTAGATTTTTGATCGGATTCCTCTCTCTTTGCCACTTAGCTAAAGCTCGTCCGACCATTTTAGTTTTTAGAAACTACTATACCTTTAAATGCCATCCTTCTATAAAAGATTAGTAGTAGTTCTCTCTTCAGTTCAATAAAAAGGGTTACTGAAAGGTACTCCTTCTATCCACAACTAAAAGGAGAAGTTCTTCTTCGTACATTGTCCAACCTTGATGTTGGGGCTTCCTCCTTGGGGTCTCCTTAGAGAGTCCGTCTGTTGAGCCCCTAGCTTAGATGGGGGCGACCTTGATTTTGCCAATAAACTCAAGAATTATCGGGTTCCTCCCCTACCCTAACTTCTGAAAGATCAAACCCTGTTTAACATGAGTTTGAGTCCCCTTGACCCTGCTGGAATGTTTTCGCATTTTGCAAGATTTAATGGGGTTCTCCTTATATACGATTTAATTGTGACCTCCTCTTTGTCATAGAGATGGATGCCCAAGCAGCTAAGATACTCATCAAGGGGCTTCAGGCCCATAAAAGAAAAGAAAAAGCTCCTGATGAAAGTTCGAAGCAGGCAAAGGTTAGTGCTCTGAGCTCCGTGACCCCTATCGCTGCCGTCGCCGCCTTTGAGGTTGCCGAGGGTGCCAAAGTTATCCCCACCACCGAGGTCGGCACTGTTGATGGGAGCTCTATGCCTCTAACATCCTTGAGTCCCCCAAGTTGAAGATCAAGCTCCGCAGCCTCCCACCGAAAAGGATAAAGAGGGTTAGAAGGGAAAGAAGAAGGTCGTCGTCAAGATGTTCTGCAAGGCTTGCCCTGGTGAGTCTAATGATGACAATAATGCTCTAAGAAAAGATCCCTTCAGCAACTCGGATCTCGTCCGCAACCTAACTAACAAGTTCGCCATGTCCGAGGTTGTAGACCGAATGGCCGACCTTGATCATGCAGCTTGTGTGGGATTCCTTTAGAACCTTCATAATCATCTTGTTGAGTCTTTTTTCTCTCTCTTTTCTTGTCTCCTCTTTTTTTTTTTTTGCATGCATAACACAGCTCATTTACCGCAGTTGGATCACCAAAAACTCGCACATATCAAAATGGTGAACCGTTTGAGGTTGGAGGCATTGAGGGCTCAGGAAAACCTTCAAGCCAAAGTTGACCACCTCCAGGAAAAGACTGTTGAGGTTGACCATCTTTTAAAGGAGAAGGCGGTCAAAGTCGAAGGTCTTCAAGAGGCGCTCAGGAAAGAAGAACTTACCATGACGGGATTGAAGGCCGCATTGACCTTGGAAGAGGAGAGGAGGAAGAAGGTCGAGGTTAAGGTCATCGAGCTGAAGGATCAAACTTCAAGACAAATTTCGAAGGCAAAGATCCAGGCAGTAAAGGAGTTCAAGATTTTCTCTGAAATGAGAGATCTGAATGTTGCATTTGGCTAGGAGGCCTTTCAGAAGGGATATGAACTCTACGATGATCGAGTGGTTGCCAATTTCCCCAAACTTGATCTCGATTTCTTATACGAAAAGGTCCCTGATGAAGAGGCAGGATCGTCCACTACCACGGTTGATCCTTCTTCCATCAAAGCCATCCTCAATCCCTCCGATCCTGCCATTAAGGTGCCTGGACCTGCACTAGAGCCGAAGGTGGTAGAGAATGCTCCAACCTCGTCCGCCGTTGTTCCTTTCGAGGTCTAGAATTTTAAATAGTTATACTTTTTTTTCAATGTATGTTCAAATATTTTGAAAAATAAAAATGAGTTTTATTTTTCTTATACTTGTGCTATGATGAATGTTATTCAGAATTCTTCTAGTGACCAAAGTCAAGGTCAATCATCTCCAACCGATGCTGAGCCACTATCCGAAGGTATCCCTTTGAGACCTAGAGTCAAATATTTAAAGAAAAAATCCATCACCTGAAAAAGAAGTTGAAGAAGATGGAAGATGAGCTTCAGAGATCCAGAAAAAATGCTTTGGAGGTGATGATTGAAGTTACTTGCCTTTGCAAGTTGCACATGAAAGATTTTGTGAGCTTCAATATTAGAAAAGATAACTTTTAAAGAGAGTTGACCGAACTTAAGAAAAGCACCAGTGATAAGTTCTGAGCATTAACTGTGAAGATTAGCTTCCTCAAAGTTGAGCTTAAGATGGCGAAAGAGAAAATTCAACTACTGAAGGAAAGTTCACCATGGTCTTCCGATAAGGTCCGGTACGAATGGGATTGGTCGAAGAAATTTTTGGAGCTCCAAAGCAACTTCAAGACACTGAAGTCTGGCATGATAGTTATAGAGTATGCTGGGTGAAAAAAATATCTAGACTTAAATGTGAGCTCAAGACAGCCAGGGCTGAAGTGACTTATCTTCGAAAGTAGTTAGCCAATAATCAGTAGACTGGTGTTAGCAGGGAGCCTGAGTGACTCGCTTCTTTAAAAAAATCCTTTGGTCATCTTATCGAGTTGTACGAGAAGGACAAGGTCGAACTTCAACAACTGAAGATCCAAATGGCCTATGAGCGATAAGCTGTTAATGATGTGGAGGCTGAGTTAGAAATCCTAAGATAATTATGGGAGTCTAGAGATAATTTCCAGCAGGTCGATAGATTATTTGTAGAGAGCCTATTGAAGAGGAAGCAACTTGAAGAAGAAATTATTAGTTTGAAGCAATCTTTGACGATGACGGGGGTCGATAGTTCAAAGTCTAAAGGATCTGATCCTCCTCCTTAGGACTTCGTTCATTTTATCCTTTTGTACATGATCTTGCAGATCTTTATTTTATAATGAACTTCATCTTCAATGAAGCTATGCTTTCTTCAATCATTTTTTTATTCTACTTGGATTCATTGTTTGTTAACTTCTCCATTTTCTTCATTTTTCTCCTATCTCACATAACAGGAGGTCCTCCTACATGCCAGGATGAGGTCCTCCTCCTGTTCTTGATATGGTTGGCCATTTTATCTTCCTGTCAGGATGAGGTTCTCCTCCTATTCCTGATGAGGTTGGCCTTGTTTTGTTAGGACGAGATCCTCTTTCTATTTCCAACAAAGAAATAGGGATATCAAAGGGCTATTGAAAGGACCTCTCCCCTCCTCTTGTCTTAAATAATCAAAGATCTTCATCCATGTTAGGATGAGATTCTTCTCCTGTTCCTGACATGGTTGGCCTTTTTATCCTCCTATTAGGACGAGGTTCTCCTCTTATTCGTGACGGAGTTGGCCTTTCTTTATTAGGACAAGGTTCTCCTCCTATCCCTAACAAAGGTATAGAGATACAAAAGAGTCATTGAAAGGGCCTCTTTCTTCCTCCTATCTTAAATAATTAGAGATCTTCATCCATATCAGATGAGGTTCTCCTCCTGTTCTTAACATGATTGATCTTTTTATCCTCCTATCAAGATGAGGTTCTTCTTCTATTTCTGATGGGGTTGGTCTTTCTTTGTTAGAATGAGGTCCTCCTTCTATTCCTAATAAAGGTATAGGAGCACAAAAAAATTGTTGAAAGGACCTCTTCTCTCCTTCTGTCTTAAATAACTGAAGATCTTCATCTATGTTAGGATGAGATTCTCCTCCTGTTCCTAACATAGTTAGCTTTTTATCCCCCTGTCAGGATGAGGTTCTCCTCCTATTCCTGATGGGATTGGCCTTTTTTTATTAGGACGAGATCTTCCTCATTCCTAACAAAGATATTAAAGCACAAAAGAGTCATTGAAAGGACATCTTCCCTCCTTCTGTCTTAAATAATCGGAGGTCTTCATCCATGTCAGGATGAGATTTTCCTCCTATTCCTAACACGGTTGGCCTTTTTGTCTCCCTATCAGGATGAGATTCTTCTCCTGTTCCTGACAGGATTGGCCTTCTTTTGTTAGGGCGAGGTCCTCCTCTTCTCTCTAATAAAGGTATAGGGGCACAAAAGGGCCATTGAAAGGACCTCTTTCATCCTTCTGTCTTAAATAATCGGAGGTCTTCTGCTTTATTTATTGGCGAAGTTTGGCTAGGTCATTTTCTATCATCACATGATTTTGTGCCAAAAAATAAAAATATTAAAATAAAAAAAAATTATTAGGATTGAATTACTAGTAGTACATTCATAGATTTTTCGAATTTTAAGATCGTGAGAGCATAGATCCTCTGAATTTCTTTAAATAATATGTTCCTAGTCGGACGATTTCCACCACCTCATAAGGACCTTTCTAATTTAGGATGAGCTTTCCTTGATTTTGAGGCTGTGAAACATCCGCTCGTTGAAGTACGAGATCTCATATTCTGAAGATTTTATTTCTGACCCTCGAATTATAGTAGCGGGCTATCCTTTGCTTGTAAGCTGCCATTCGGATCTGGTCCTTCTTCCGCTTTTCTTCCAGTAAATCAAGGTTAGCTCTGAGGTCCTGCAAGTTATCTTGTTCATTGAAGGCCTCTACTCATACTTAGGGAAGTTCAAGTTCAACCGAGATAACTGCCTCCATCCGAAAGCTAGTGCAAAGGATGTTTCTCCAGTGGATAATCTTTGAGTAGTTCGATAAGCCCAGAGCACATAATATAGTTCATCCACCCAGATCTTTTTTGCTCTTTCAAGCCTAGCCTTTATCCCTTGAAGCAAAGTTCTATTAGTCACTTCTGCCCCACCATTCACTTGCAGATGAGCCATCGACGTGAAATAATGAGATATATTCAGACCTTCATAGAACTCAGCGAACTTCGCACCTACGAACTGACACCCATTATCAGTGTTCAGCATCAAAGGCAAACTAAACCTACAAACAATTGACTTCTAGATGAATTCTTATACTTTAGCTTTAGCGATTTTTGCTAGAGGTTTGGCTTCGATCCACTTAGTGAAATAATCCACTACCACTAGAAAGAACTTTTATTGCCCAGATGCCATGGGAAAAGGTTCGAGTATATCTATCCCCTACTATAAGAATGGTCAGGGAGCACTCAGTGGTGTAAGTTGTGAAGCCGACTGTCTCTGAATATTTACATTTTCTTGGCACCTATCGTACTTTCTTACATAATCCACCGCATTCTGATGCATTTTTGGCTAATAGTATCCCTGATGGAACAACTTGTATGATAAGAATCTCACTCCCAGATGATTTTTGTAAATCCCTTCATGAACTTTTCTCAAGGCATAGCTTGCTTCTGAAGGTCGAAGACACTTGAGGAGTGGTAAAGAGTACAACCTCATATACAACTTGCTTTCATACAAAATATAGTGGGAAGCTTGATTTCTCAACTTTTGAGCTTCTTTGTGATCTCTGGAAAGAATTTTTTTCTTGAGATATGCTATAATGGATCGATCCAGCTGGGCTCATGATCAACTTGCATTATCGCTTGGGGCTCTTCCGAACTCGGGCGTTACAAGACCTCAAAAAGGACTTCTTTTGGTAGTTCGTTTGGGGCTAAGGTGGCTAGCTTAAAAAAGAGGTCGGCTATGGTATTCTCTATCCTGAGGATCTATTGGATGTTGAAATTGTCAAAGGCCAAACTTAAGCTCTTTACTTTTTTCAAGTACTTTTTCATACTTTCCTTTCAGACTTCAAAGGAGTTATTAACTTATTCCACCACCAACTGAGAGTCACTGTATACCTTCAAATATTGTACTTCTAGCTCTTTGGCTATCCTTAGTCCTATAAGTAGGGCTTCATACTCTGCTCCATTATTAGTGATGAGGAAGTCAAAGCGTAATGTGTACTCCATCATAACTTCTACCAGATTGATGAGGATCAAACTTGCACCTGCCCCAGAAGCGTTGGATGAACCATCCACATACAGTACCTAGAAGTTTTTAGGAAGATCAGCCTTTTCTTCAGGGGGGCTTGGGATAAGGGCCTCTTGATGCTCTGGTTCAGTCTCCTCCAAAATAGTATATTTCACTATAAAATCAGCCAGTATTTGAGCTTTAATGGATGGCTAAGGTTAGAAATGGATGTCGAATTTGGTCAACTCAATCACCCACTTTGCCATCCTACCAGAGATATCAGGTCGATGAAGAACTGCCTTGATGGATTGATCAGTGAGGAAAGTAATTGTGTGCCCTTGGAAGTAAGGTCGAAACTTTCTTGCTATAATCAACAAGACATAGGTTAGTTTTTCTAATTTGGTATATCTTATTTTTGCATCCCTCAAGATTCTGCTTATATAGTAAATCAACTTCTGAACTTTTGCTTCTTCTTTGACTAGTAGGACTCCAACAGCTATAGGAGATATGGCAAGATATAGGAATAGTTCTTCCTTAGGTTTAGGTTTGGCAAGCAATGAGGATGAACTGAGATAGCTCTTCAATTTCTCATGGGCTCGCTGACACTCGAGGATCTAGTTGAAGTTCTTGGGCTACTTGAGTACTTGAAAGAAGAGCATGAAGCACTCCGTCAATCTAAACATGAAGTGATTTAGAGCAGCCACCTTGTCTGTGAGGCATTGAACTTCTTTTATTATTTTTGGGGCAGTCATTTCTTGGATGGCTCTGATCTTCTCTGGGTTGGCCTCAATGCCGCGGCTTGACACCATAAATCCTAAGAACTTGTCCGAGGTTACTCTGAAAGCGTATTTCGGAGGGTTCAGCTTTATCTTATACTTTTGAAGGATATTGAAGGTCTCCTCAAGGTCAGCAATATGATTTAGTAAATATTAGCTTTTAACCAGCATATCATCTATATAGATCTTCATGTTGCGATCAATCTGCTTCTTAAAAATTTTATTCACCAGATGCTGGTATGTTGTATCTGCATTTTTAAGCCCAAACGATATGATCCTGTAATAATAAAGACCATAGTAAGTAATAAAAGTAGTTTTTTTCTTGTCCTGTGGTGCCATCTGAACTTGATTATAATTGAAGAAGGCATCCATGAAAGTAAGGAGCTCATGGCCCGAAGTTGCATCCACCAATTGGTTGATCCTGGGCAAAGGATAGCTATCTTTTGGACAGACTATGTTTAAATCTGTGAAGTCTATGCACATCCTCCACTTGCCATTTATCTTTTTAACTAGGACAATATTTGCAATCCAATCTAGGTAAAGCACTTCTCGAATGAATCCCACCTTAAGGAGTTTATCGACTTCGTCCATTATAGCCTTCTGCCTCTCCGGTGCAAAACTGCATTTTTTTTGTTCACTAGTCGTCGCTTAAGATCTACACCCAGGTGGTGCTCCATGACTTCTACATTAATCTTGGACATGTCTACAGGTGTCCAAGCGAAGACATCAGCATTTCTTTATAAGAATGTGATGAGATGCTTTCTAATATCTCCTTTTAGGTTTAAGCCGATCTTCATAGTATATTCTTTATTCCCATCATTCAAAGGGATCTCCTCAAGGTCGTCGATGGATTCTCCTCTTTCTTTAAATAGATCATCGCGAGCATCAAGCCCATCCATCGGACAAAGGTCCACTTATCTTCCCTTCTGTAAGGTAATATTGTAGCAGTGTCGAGCTAGTGCCTGATCTCCTCGGACCTTCCAAACTCCATACCTGATTGGAAACTTCATTTTTAGATAGTAAGTAGAAACCACGGCTCGAAGTTTATTCAAACTGGATCGGCCAAGGATCGCATTGTAGGCAAAAAGGGCTTTAACTACCAAAAAATCAACTTATGCCATAGATTGCTTTGGCTATCAGCTAGCTACCATAGGCAATGTTATTATAACTTCCATCGACACTGCATCACCTATGAATCTTACCAATGGAGAATTCATCAGGCCCATCTTATCATCAGATATGAATATTTTGGAAAAAATATCATAAAATAAGACATTAGTAGAGCTTTCATTATCAATTAAAATATGACGTACATCATAATCAGTAATATTTAAAGAAACTATAATTGCATCATTATGCGAAAGCTGAACTCCCTGGGCATCTTCTTCAATGAAGGTGATGGGTTCTTCAGTCCGCTACCTCTTTGCCAACTCTATTGATCCGCTGGCCTTCTCTTGCTGATGTCCCTTGGCGATAGTGTTGATGACCCTAAGAGGGGGCCGATCTCCTTGGGGCTCATCCCATCGAGATGATTCAGGTTATGGTGGAGCTCTCGAACGATCTTCTCTCTTCTCCGACTGGTGCCTGATAAATCGATTCAGCCGACGTCTTCTGATTAATACCTCGATCTCATTCTGAAGCTGGATGCATTCTTCAGTATCGTGACCATGGTTACGATGGTAGAGACAGTACTTGTTGGGGTTGCACTTGGCTGGATGAGTTCGCATCCTCTCTAGCTTTGCCAGCTACTTTCTTGTCTCCATTAGCACCTAAATCTTTAAGGCATTCAAAAGAGCATAGTTGTTGAATCTTCTAGGGGAAGAGTTTCGTCGGATCCTTCGATCTGAACTTTTTTGTTGATGAGCTCGAGAAGGAGTTCGGGCTCGTTTGTGCTCAGGAGGAGTTCAGGAGTGCAGTCGAGCTTCATTTGGCTTTCTTTCAAGTGCAAGCTTGCCAGGTTCGCCTGCTTGCTGCTCTCTTGTGGCCTCGTCATTCTTCAATTTGAAGGCCTCCTCTGTCCGAGCATAACCTTCAACCCGGGCCAACATATCAGCGAAATCTCTAGGATATTTTCTTTTTAAGAAAGATAGAAGATCATTCTTCTAAAGACCATTCTTCAGTACGGCCATGGCTATAGATTGGTCCAAGTTCTAGACCTCCAACATAGCAGTATTAAAGCAACTGACATAATCTCGGATGGACTCTCCCTCTTTCTATTTTATGTTGATGAGGGAATCCAAACGTCATCTTGAACATCGGCAGCTTATGAAATGAGCTATAAACTAATGGCTTATTTGATCAAAAGAGAAGATCGTACCTAGCTTGAGGCTCAAGTATCAATTTTTTGCTGCTCCTTTCAAGGTAGATGAAAAAGCTCAGCATAGGATGGCATCCGATGCATCATAAAACAGCATCATTATTTGGAAGGCCTCCAGGTGGTTGATCGAATTAGAAGTCCCATCATAGATCTTGAACAAGGGAAGCTTGAAGTTCGATAGGATAGGTTCTTGCATGATTTTGATAGAGAAGGAAGGATCGGTGCAGATATCATCATGGTGAGTCAGGGCGACATAATGGAGCTCCTTAATCCATCGATTCATGTCCTGGAGCTTTTGGTCGAGAGTATCCTCTCAATCATGGATCTCAGAAGGCTACCGACTATAGATGAAAAAAGTCTCTTCCAAAGAAGAATCATGATCGAAATAGGGACTCCCTGCTCTCTGCTTTTCCTTTGCAAAAGCGATAGGTCTGCTGACCTAGGTTGCCATTCTTAGCACCAGTTCTTGAGGCTCTGGCTGGGGGTTTTCTGGTCGGGCCACCATCGAAGACTACTATATGGCCTGCATCATTTCGATGAGGTCTCGAACCTATTGTATCAGCAAGTTGAACTATCCCAGATCTACCATGACCGTCAGTAGAGGAGGTTGGGGAGTGGATGATGGAGCCGAAATAGGTGGATCCGATCTAGATCTGACAGCAGATGCAATAGACTGCTGGATGATCATCTTCTTTAGAGGCATTCTCTGAAGCAAGAAGAGATCAAACAGAAGTAGATTTGAAAAATTAAGAGAGAAAAGAAGGTAGGTAAGATTGACTGGATACTCTTCTTAGAATAAGAGCTCAGAGTTTTCTTCCTCTAGCGCTGATCCTGTTGGTGCAAAAATCCTTAAGAACGTCGAAGGTGGTTGGAGTGGAGAAGGTGAGGCCACCGATGGGACTTGCAAAATAAAGTCCAAGATCAGAGATGGGTGGCTCCGGTAGGATCCTCCGACATTTTAGTTAATTTTTTGGCCAACTGAAATAGAGTGCTCAAGATATAAAGAGGCAGAATAACGAAAAGAAGAAGAGAGCTTAGAAGAAATGTATCTGAAGGTTTCTTTTTATAGATGGAGAATATAACAAACTAATAGCGACAGTCATAACCATCGGATAGTGGGCCGCTTAGGCCACATGGAGTTTGTTATAAAGGGTGGTGGCCATTTTCATGACGTGCCAGTCGAGAGTGGTGTCTGTTGTCATGACTTGCCAGTTGAGGATTAATAGTCAAAGTTCGGATGGAGTTGGCACTGGCGGCAAAGAGCTTCAAGTCACAATAATTTCAGAGAAGTTTGGGCTCCTTTAGGATCGTCTGCATGTAGGTTGGTTTGCATTTTATTGAAAGCCAAATTTGCGTAGATGATGAGGTCCTTCTGGGTGACTACATAGGGCTCGATCGAAAGAAATTCTTATTATCGATTGGTGGAATCTAGCTATAAAGAGTTTGGAAGGCTTATGACTGGATGAGTCTAACTTGAATGAGTCCAAACGAAAGTCTGTTGGAGGAGTCCGAAAGGAGATCCACTGGGGGAGTTTGGACGAAAGTCTGTCAGAGGAGTCTGGAAGGAGATCTGCTGGAGGAGTCTGGATGAAAGTCTATCAGAGGAGTCTAGAAGAAGATCTGCTGGAGGAGTCCAGATGAAAGTCTATTAGAGGAGTCCAGACAGAAGTTTGGTAGAGAAGTCCGGAAGGAGATCCACTGGAGGAGTCCGGACGGAGATCCACTGGGGGAGTCTGAATGAAAGTCTATCGGAGGAGTCCGAAAGGAGATCCACTGGAGGAGTTCGGATGAAAGTTTGCTGGAGGATGGCCATCTTGGGACTTCATCTTGAATCTTCTAGGAGGGAGACTTCATCGCATTCTTCTATCTGGACTTCTTGGTTGATGAACCTGAGGTGGGGTTTGAGTTCGTCTGCATTTAGGAGGTATCCTAGAACGCAGCCAACCTTCTCTTTATTTTTCAGGAGAGGGAGAGGACTTGCTAGATTCTCCTGCTAGACATTTATTTGTAGCATTATGATCCTGCAGCCATTGTAACTGACTGGTCCAAATTTTGGACCTCCAAAGTAGTAGTGTTGCAGTGGCTATGTAGGCTCCAATGAATTCTCCTTCTTTCTACTTGATGTTGATGAGAGAATCTGATCCTTTTCTTTGATGCTGGCTACTAATAAAATGAGCCATAAACTGATGGCTTAGCAGATCAAAAGAGTAAATCATATCCGATTTTAAATCCAAGTGCCAGCTTCGCGCTACACCCTTCAAAGTTGATGGAAAAGCTTAATAGAGAATAGCATTTGATACACCATGAAGCAATATCATAGTTCAAAAAGCTTTCAGATGGTCAACTGGATCTGAAGTTCCATCATAACTTTTAATTTAAGGAAGCTTAAAGTTCGGTGGGATGGGCTCTTGCATAATCTGGATAGTAAAAGGCAGGTCAATGCAAATCTCATCATTCGCAGTAGGGGCTGCATGGTAGAGCTCCTCAATCCACTGGTTCATTTTTTGAAGCTTCTGATCGAGGGCATCATCTCGATTATGAATCTTAAAGCATTGTGAGCTTAATGGTGGCAGAGATTTTTCAAGAATAGAATCATGCTCTAAACAAGAACTCATAGCTCTCTGCTTTTTCCTTTCGAAACTTTCTAGTTGGCTTTTCTAAGTGGATCTCCCCTGCTCCAAATCCTAGTATTTCGACAATAGTCTTTTAGGCAATATGGATCTCAAAGCCTGCTGCATAGCCTACATGGCTTTCATGAGGCTTCTCACCTACTATACCCATCGATTGATGAGGTTGTGGTGTAGGCGATGATGTCGGAACAAGACGATCAGCCAGTTTTGAGTTTGGTCGAACAACAGTGGTGATAGATCGCTGGGAGGATGCTCTTTTAGGAGGCATTCTACTTGCATGGCAGAGGTGAATGCTTGATTGGATACTTCTTTTAGAACAAGAGCTCAAGAAATACTTTCTCTAGTGCCAATCTTGTTGGTGCAGAAAATGGATAGCCGTCGGAGGTTGCCAGAGGTGGAAGTTAGGATCTAGCCAGTGAAACCTACAAGACAAAATTCTGGCCGGAGGTGGGTTGCTCCGATATGGATCCTTTGATGATCAAGTTAGTAATTTGGCCAACAAGAATGGAGTACTCAGAAAATTGAAAAATGAGAAGAGTGCTTAGAGAAGAAAGCATATCTGGAGGGTCTTACTTATAAATAAAGCATGTAACAAACTGATGGCGACTACTATAATCGAATGTAAGCGGGCCGTTCAGGCCGCTTAGAGTTTGTTACGAAGAGTGGGCTATCAGTTCTCATCACTTACTAGTGGTTGGTTATTATTTGTTGAAGCTCGAACAAAAGACTAGATACTTCCAAGCTTGGCTGCAAATTACTTGATTTGAGGTTATGCCATTGGATCTTAGTATCGGATGAACTGAACTTGAAGATTAGTCTTTAGACTAAGAGTAATGAATTAGTAGATTAGATTTTTGATTTGGATTGCAATAAGACTATTTCAACTGCTCTTAGAAGATCGGTTGTCTTCAAGATCGGCTAGTGATGGAGGTTGGTATTTTGGTTTGAAGTTGTATCATAGAAGTTGAGGTTGGAAGGAAATAGCTAGAGGGCCAGCTATATGAATTGGATCTGTAATTAGGATATCAAGGTTGGCCAAAATTGGTTGCCAAAAGGATGCTGGGTTCCTTAATTGAAAATGTGACGAAGTTCCCTCAATCATTTTGATAAAGTTTGGCTAGTATCTAAGGTCGGTCAATAGTCTAGCTTAGACATTATTGAAATACTTGAGATTATGGAGCAGCTATCGTCCATCCTAAATTGAAGGTTGGAGCAAGGCAAATATTGAATCTCCTTACCAAAACTCATCCAACAGAAGTTTAAGATTGGATTTTAGTGAAATCTGCTAATATGATGACACTATTATCAGGCTTAAGCTGAAGGTTGGGTAAAGATATTTGACTGTTGTACAAGTTTGGATATCAACTGAAAGTTATAGTTACTTCTATGATGAGCTACCCTCGATTGATAGTCAAATTTAGGGGCCGATCCTTTGAGGCTCAGTCGGACCAAGAGACTTACTTGATTGAACCTCATATTTGATTGCATCTTGAACCCAAATGGCATTTTTAGAGAATCAACAAGGTCAGACCTCACCAGATTTCAGCGAAAACTATTTTACCCCCAATACCTACATTATAAGCAACCATTAAGTATCTAAGAATTCTTTTAACAACTAAAAGATATGATTCCTTAGGATTAGTTTAATATCTAGCACATATACATATACTAAATATTATATCTAGTCTATGATAGAACAAATATCCAATAATATCTCTATAGAATTTTTGATTGATACTCTTACCATTCTTATCTTTATCAAGTTTGCATGAAGAGCTTATGGGCATACCAAGGGGTCTAGCACTCTCCATCTTAAATTTTTTAATTATCTTCTTAATGTACTTAATTTGATTGATGAAGCTTCCCTCTTTGGTTTGCTTGATTTGGAGTCCAAATATGGAGTTTAGTGTTTTCATTATGATCATCTCAAACTCTTCCTGCATTAACTTCGAAAATTCTGAACAGAAAGATTCATTAGTAGTACTGAATATAATGTCATCCACATATATTTGTACAACTAACAAATCATCATTTTTTTAAAAAAAATAGTGTTGTATCTACACTATCTTTAGTAAAACCATTTTCAAGCAAAAATTTATACAATCCCTCATGCCATGCTCAAGCTACTTACTTTAAATTATACAAAACTTTATGCAATTTGAAAATATGATTTGATAAAGCATGATTTTCAAAATTAGGAAGTTGTTAAATATAAACTTCCTCCAAGATAAATCTATTCAAAAATATGCTTTTAATATCTATTTGATATAATTTAAAATTCATAAAGTTTATAAATGCAAGAAATAATCTAAGTGCTTCAAATTTTGCAACAAAAGTATAAGTTTCATTAAAATCAATACCCTCTTCTTGATTATATCCTCTAGCTATTAGTCTAGCTTTATTTTTTATAACTATTCTATTTTTATCTAGTTTATTTTTGAATACCTACTTAGTTTCACTTATAGGATGGTCAATTGGTCTATCAACTAAGATTCAAACTTTATTTGTTCCAAATTAGTTTAACTCTTTGTGCATAGCAATCATCCAATTTGGGTCATTTTCAGCTTCTTCAATTGATTTAAATCCAATTTATGATACAAAAGCTAAATGATTATTAATATTTCTTAAAGAAGAATGAGTTCTTATCTCTTGTAACGAATCACCAATTATAAGATCTTTAGGATATCTATATGCATACCTCCATTGTTTAGGTAAACTCTCATCTTGGGCACATTCATGAGTTTCATTTTAACCTTCAGCTTTCTTGAAATTTTCTTTATCATTTTGACATGAAGTTTCTTTGGTAGAGAGCTTTTCTATTTGTTTATCCATTATACCTGCATTATCATCAATAATATCTTCTGTTCTAGAAGATAGGTTATTAGCTTCATTAAAAATAACATGAATAGATTATCATCAATAATATCTTCTGTTCTAGAAGATAGGTTATTAGCTTCATTAAAAATAACATGAATAGATACTTCAACAATGAGTGTCTTTTTGTTGAAAACTCTATAAGTCTTATTAGAAGAAAAGTATCCCAAGAAGATATCTTCATCTGACTTGGCATCAAATTTTTTTAGATTATCTTTTCTATTATTAAGAATTGTTGGGGATAAAAGAACCCCTACTGAAGTCCTTAACCGCCGACCCCCATTCTGAAAAAATTCACCGACCCTCTCAACAACAAGTCCATATCACAAAACTTATCGAAAGCACATTGAAGCTTGGCTAGATGATCTTGAATAGTAAAAGAAAACTATTATTTAACTAACCTCGCTACTTAACTTAGAATGAATGACAGGACGAAAGTTCAACCCACCTGGCCTTGATTGATGATGAGTTTCGAAGATAGTTGAAGTCCTATATTGTGGACAACGTACTCCTTCCAGTCGAACTTTTTTTGGATGAACTCCTTCCAGCTGCATTCCTTCCGAACGAGCTTCTTCTAGCTAGCCGTAGACCTACTTAGTCCATGTTACGCCTATCAGCTAGAACCATCCAAAAGGACCTCATCAAGCCATTGATTCATGATGACTGTTCCAAAATGGATTTAGTACAGTACTTTAGATCTCGATCTGGGAGGCATCTACTAGCACACGACCCTCCTGAGGCTTTTGAACTCCTTAAAGCCACTAGGCATTGTCCCAATAGACCTCGATCGATCATAAGTCCACTGCATATGCTGAAGTCTCCAACCTACGTTCAAACTCCAATAAATGAATCTCCACCGTCTGCATGTTGTGATAAAGAATAACTCATCCTCCGTAACAAACTCCACATGGCCTGAGTGGCCCACTACTAAATGATTACAACTGTCACCATCAGTTTGTTACACACTCTGTCTATAAAAGGGACCCTCTAGATACGTTTTTCTCCAAGCTCTCTTCTCTTCTTGTTACTCTGCTTCTCTATTTTTTGATCACTCCATTTCAGTTGGTCAGAGAACTGACTTGAGCATCGGAGGGTCCTATCAGAGCCACCCACCTCTAGTCTGAACTTTATTTTGCAGATTTCGTCGGTGGCCTTGCCTTTCCAACTCCAACTACCTTTGGCATCCTCACAGATTTCTACACCAACAAGAATGAAATGTTTGCAACCAAAAATATAAAAATAACTAATGTTTGATTTTCTATCTTTTCAAAGCCCATATAGGTTTTTTTAAAAAATAGATTAGATTAAAGCTCAATTTAAAATGTAACATACTATATTAATAGCTTCAACCCAAAAGTATCTCAAAAGATTACTCTTATATAATATGGTATGAGTTATTTCTTCCAAAGTTCTACTTTTTCTACCAACAATTCCATTTTATTGGATATTCTAGGAGTAGAAAAATTATATTCAATACCTTTTTTATTATAAAAACTTTTAAAATATTGATTTTCAAACTTGATTCCATAATAACATCTAATGTAAATAATAGTTAAATTTTTTTTCATTTGAAACTTTTTGATAAAACTTGATAAATGTTGAAAAAGCTTTATCTTTTTTAGCTAAGAACAAAACTTATGTAAATCTGGAAAAAAAAAAATATCTATAATCATAAGTCCATATCTTTTACCTCCTAGGCTTATGGTCCTAGTAGGTCTAAATAAGTCAATGTGAAGTAATTCTAGGGGTCTACAAGTTGAAATAAGATTTTTAGATCTGAAAGAACATGTAGTTGATTTTCCAAATTGTCAGGCATCATAATCCTATTTTTTCCAAAATATAGTTTTGACAATCCTTTAATAAGATCTCTTTTGATTAATTTAGAAATAAAATCTATGCTAGCATGTCCTTGTCTATGATGCTATAGCCAGCTAGTCTTATTGATTTTGACATTCATTACGACTAGGCATTGATCATTCTTCATAGGATAATCAGCAAGGTTGACCATATAGATATTCCTCTATCTATGTCCCATGAGAATGATACCGTTATCAATAGGACCAGACACAATGCATATTAAGAATTCAAAAATCACTTTAAAATTTTTATTATAAAGTTGACATATGCTTAACAAATTATGCTTTAAACCATCTACTAATAGTTTATTTTTTATATAGGTGAAAGGAGTGATACAAATGTTACCAATGCTAATGATATATCCTTTGCCATTGTCATCAAAAGTTATCACTCCTCCTTTCTTAGTCTTAAGGGTGACAAATTGCTTCCTATCACCCATCATATGCCTTGAGCAACCACTATCAAGGTACCTTTTTTTTTCTTTTTCTTAGCTGCAAGCAACACCTGCAAGCATAGATCAATTATTGATTTTAGGTATCCAATTTTAGGGTTAGTTGCTATGGTTCCTTTTAGAATGCAAATCTTCTTAATCTTTTGTTTATTTTTCAGCTTTCTAAAATTACAAGTATATGCTTTATATCCTATTTTTTCATAGCAAAAATATATAATATTTTAAGAGGTAAAGGATGATTCTTTAACAAAATTTTTTTTTTAAGAATTTCTATTTCTTTTGAGGTTTGAAGCTAAGACTTGCCTTGTTAAAAACTGCTCTTTGATTGCTTAATATCATTTGTAATTTTTCTAAGCTAACTAAATATCTCAACTAGAGGCTTATACTTTTCAACTTTCTTCTTTAGTTCTTGGTTTTCTTTAAAAATAGATACTTTTCTTCCAAAGTATTTTCTTTTTTTTTTTATCGAAGTTTGATTTGAAATCTTAATATTTTTAGTTTTCAAACCAAGATTTTTAAGTTCATCAATTAAGTCATAAAAGGCTTCTTGCAATTCATCAAATAAAAACTTAGATTCTTACTTCTTCTGCTTGAGCCATGAGACAAAGATTCACCTCTTCTTGTGCCTCCTTATTTGAGCTTGATTCTTCACTATCACTCCAAGTGGCCATCATTATCTTTTTCTTTATTTTTTTGGAGAATTTCTTCAATATGAGATAGTCTATCTTATAATACCCCAACTTCTTGCATTCAAAGCAGGGGGGTCGCTCTTTATCTTTGTCTTTCTCTCTTTCTTTGCTTGGCTCATCCATAGAGAATGGCCTTCTCTTAAAGTTCTACCTCTTTTTCTTCATGAAATATCTAAATTTCTTATTATGAGGGCAATTTTCTCATCTTCCTCTCCTTCTTCCGAGTCCTCATTCTCCTCTTCTTCTTTGGCTATTGACTTATTGAGTACTATTGCCTTTATCATCTTGGCCTCATCATCCATGTTTTGTTTCATGGTCAACTCATGAGTCATAAAAAAACCAAGAAGTTATTCTAGAGGCAAGGTGTTGAGGTCTTTTGCTTTTTGTATGGCTGTCACTTTTGCCTCTCAAGCTCGAGGAAGAGACCTAAAGATTTTTGAACAAGATCACTATTAGTATAAGATCTACTCAAACTATTAAGATCATTTATACTATTAGTAAAATGAGTAAATATTTCAATTATAGATTCAGTTGGTTCCATTTTAAAAAGTTCATTCTTATGAACTAACATATTAATTTTGGATTTCTTAACTTGATTAGTATCTTAATGGTAACCTTAAGTCTATACCATATCTCTTTGGCAGAAATACAAGTAAAAATTTAGTTAAATTCAATGGTATCAAGTAAACAATAAAGCACTTTCATAGCTTTAGCATTTAACTGTGCCATCTTCTTATCACTATCATCTCAATTCTTTTTGGGTTTAGAAGTGACCATGCTATCTACAATGATTGTAGATGTGTGTGATCTATTGATTATGATACTCTAAAGGTCATAATCAAGTGCTTGAATGAATATGTATGTACATGCTTTCCAATATGTATAGTTAGTTTCATTAAACAAAGGTGGTCAGTTGGCAAACTGCTCTTCGATAAGGGAAACACTTAATTGGGTTGCCATTTGATCTTTTCCTCTAGATCAACAAGTAAAAGAGTACCTGCTCTAATACCACTTGTGTTAGAATCTGGTACTACTCGGATGCCAGCCATGGACCGATGTCTTGCATGGAACTTGGGTGTTAATCCAAAAAATCAAAGAAGAACAAAGGAAGGGTGGCAATACTAGGAGATGGTAGGGTTTGGCATGTAACTAGAGAAAGAGAGAGAGAGAGAGAGAGAGAGAGAGAGAGAGTTAGGAAAAAAAGTTTGGTATTGATTCCACTCGTAACACTATTACAATACAATGGGTTTATATATCCTAGGATTTCTACATAAATCCTAATAAACCCTAGCTCAAAAACTTTCCTAGCTAACCCATATACGAAAGCTCTCATCCAAGCTCAAGTCTTACATGCTCTCATCCTATGGACTTAATCCTAGTCCAAACTCTAAGTTAGCCATATTAAGACCTCTCAAACAAGACATTAAGACACCTAAGAACAAATCAACCCTAGACCCAAATAGTAATCCCATGCAGCTCTACCCGTGACATTGAGTCTACTCACCTGGGACTAAGTTGACTCATAAAAGTACTGAGTCGACTTACCTATGTACCGTTTTAGAGGTTCTGAAATACTACTTTTTGTTTGGCTCCTTCTTTAAGATAGTTGACCAACTTTTAAGATTGGTTCAACTCACCTTCAACTTAGTCGACCCAATCTCAATTTGAGTTGACTAAGACCCTGAAGCTGCTTCTTCCCTGTAATCTTCATCCTTGGCTAGTTCCTTACTCTACCTTATGTCTCCAAGTCTCCAGAGCACCAACCAAACCTCTCAAAGTTCTTAATACCTAAATCTCAAGCCTATGAAGAGTTACATAACGTCTCCACCCTAGAAGCTCCTGTCCTAGTCCTAGGACCATTCTTGTCCTAATCTCCTGAAGCTAACACCTTGACTCCTCTCATAACCTCCCAAAGCTTGGAAGCACTACACCAACTCTTACGATCTTTATCTTGATGCCCCTAAGCCTTGGCAAGCCTGACAATGTCCTTCTACACGATCCCATTGTCGCTGCATACTCTGACAACCCCTTGTGCGAACATGCTTTCCACCGCCAACTTTCTTCAACTTCTGAGCTTCTATGGAAACCTTTAAGATGACCACCTCCATAACTGAAGGCCCTTGCTTGCTTGGCATCACCTTGGACTTTGTTGTTGGCTCCTATTTGCTCGATAGTTGTACCACTTGCCCTAAACTTTTTTAAAAAAATTATAGCATTCCTATACCAGCACTCACTACACCTGATGCTTCATCTGACATGGTCTCCTTAGAGCCACGCCTCTCCACCTACACACTCCACTCCACCTCACTCTTTGCAGTCCTGGTGCTGATGCTATGATATCAATCATTTCCTTGCATCCCTTTGCTTTGAACTCGTGCCAAATCTCCCTGCACTTGTGAAGCCACCTCTGCCTAGTGCTCCATTTGAAACTAAAGTCCATCTGATTCTGCAAAAGTCAATCTCGAGGCTAGCCATCTAATGCTATCCTACTTGACTTGCCGCTGCACCTGGATCACTATCATTGCTTCTTCGAACCCTTCACACTCCATGAATCCTTTTGAAGCCATTTCCAACCTTCCACATCATGCAGGCTCCTCTGATACCTTCAAGATCTCATCCAAATCTTTATCTTAAGCGACTAAACCTATGAAATCAATGTCCTTCCTTTCTCCTCTCTTGCACTTCTTCCAAAGTGGATACTTTCGCTTAAAGTGAAGATGATAATCATTCGAAATCCTGATGTGTATGTTGGCAATAGCATGTTCATTATAGAAATTAGATTGTACTAGTAAAAAATCTATCTACCTCGGTAAATGAGGAGTAGCCCTATGATAATCATGAGATTGAGTCCTTAAGCCCATGGCCATGGTAGAGTGAAGATGATAGAAAAAGTTTCTATTAGAGTTTCACATTGGATTTGAATCAAATGATTAATTCATATGACGGATATTGGGTTTGATGAGTTCACCTTAACCCTAATCCTGTCGAGACTCAAGATAGAAGAATCCAATCACATAGGTAACTACACCGAGAGATTCATTTTCAATTTTGATGGATTGCCACCATATACTGTTAGATATCGCTGGTGGATTTTGAAAACAATCAGAGTAATATTGATGATCAATCATTCTAATTATATGAATCAAAAAAGTTCTGGTCCATCAAAAGGTGTTTCAATAATGTCGATGATGGAGATCATGACATGTCGCATTACCATATAGAATTAAACCTAATTGGATCGCACAAATAAGGATTTAAATCTGGATGTCATCAATTGAGCTAATCCAATTTGATTGATTTAGATTAGATCTAATCGAGCTCAAGATAATCATGCTAGCACACTATTGAGCCTGACTTTCTCCTTCTATAATCTTTTTGATTCATCGCAACTGAGTCAAATTTGATTTGACTCATTCTTATATTTTGAATGAGTTTATTTACATCTAACTAGAATAAGTTCAGATCAGATTAATTATAAAAATTAAATCCATTCATAGTCAAATTAGACTAGGATCAAAAGTTGACCTAATTGAGAGAATTGAGGATCACCTGATCAGGGGCTTCTAAAAAATTCTTTGAAAATCTTTTTGATCATATTTTTGGATATCTGATAGGGTATGAGTTATACATTGGGTGTACCAAATTTTGTGATTTTTGTAGGTATCTAGACTATGTTATGATGGAGTTTGATTTGGATCAAACTCTTGAGAGAAGAGTCCTAGGCGAAGTGGACTCTTCCTTATCTACTCATGCCGCCACCTTTTAATAAATTTTTGGCATCAAAATTAGATGGGATCTAGATATTTTCATGGATATTAGGTTCAGGAGTCCTAATGGTCGAATAAATGAGGATTTCGATCAAAGAGGGACTCTAACTTGTTGCTATGCTTTTGTATAAGAACCCTTGTGCTAAGGCTCTTCATGCAAGAAATAATTTTGATACCCAAAGGCTGTCACCCCTTCCATCTTTCATGCACTCTCTGATCCTCTCTCTATTCTTCTTGTAGGTGCCAAAGGTTGGAAATAAATCTGAGAAGAAGATTCAATTAAATTTGTGAAGAGTTCAGCATCTACGTGATGGTGTTCATGAGACGGACACGCTGCTTTCAAAAGTTCTTTTGAAGGACTTTCAGATCAAATTCAGATCTGATATTTGGAGAAAAGATTCATGAGAAGAAGATGTCCAAATCCTGCCTGAGTAGATACCGGTAAAGGTCAAGCACGTGCATGGCTCCTTTCAGAATCTCAGGATAGATCAGGATCATCACAGGATAATCTTATTATCCAAAATACAAGGATCTTAGAAAAAAAAATTTTAAAATATTTGTTCAAATCCAATTAAATCTGAATGGTCCTATGCCAAAAAATAGGATTTTTCTTCAACTAATATCAGAGCTAGGTTAGCAGTTCTTTAGATCTACCTTAGATCTGATTTTATTTTTGTTTATGATTTGATATTAAAAGATTTTAGATGTCACATCAGATGTGATTAGATCTAAAATTAAAAAATTAAAAATTAAATTATTTAGATCTAATATGTATGAGATGCAAGACTAGACTAGGTATAGAATAGTTTTATATATAGTCTAGTATGATCATATATTTAATTTGATTAAATATGATTTTAAAACTAATTTAATTTTTATTTTTTTGATGTTATAATTATTGTAATCAAATCTAAAAAATAAAAAATAAAATTTTTAATTTTTATTTTATTTCATATGAGATATGAAAGATGCATGCTTAGACTATTTATAGAATAGTTCTATAAGATGTCTAGAATAGTTTTAATTTTGATATGATCAAATTTAAAATTTTATTTTTTAGATTTAATATGTGATATTTCATATCTGAAAGTATACATATTAATGATATATGAGATGTATGCAAGACATGTATTAGTTAGATCTTTTTATATATGATATATGATCTAACTAATTTTGTAGTAAAAAATTATATTTCTGATTGAGACATTCCCCTTGGTCATCCAATCATAAGAATAAAGTAGAGTTTAAAGGCCCTCTCCTTCTAATCGATGGGGTATTCTTATGGCGTGTAGGGGTGCTGCACGTTCATCCTTAATCAAAAATCAAAACTTATTTTTTTATAAAATCCTAGATCTTAAAATTCTAGAATTTTTATTACATGCTTTGTTCATGAATCCTAAATTTAATTAAAAATTAAGATTATAAAATTAATTAGATCTAAAAATTATGAATTTTTATATCTAAGATATATACATAAAATTAGGTTTAGACTTGGGTAGCTCAATTAGGTCTAGTGGTTGATCAAATTGAATCAAGAGTTGGTTAAGTAGGATCAAAGAAAGCTTAGTTTTGACCAGCCTAATAGGATTAAGTCTGGATCAAGATCGAATCACATTAAGATATGACTCGATCAAGTCAGGACATAATTTGACTCCGCGGTTCAAGCCTGGATTGTAGGCTAATCCAATTAATTCTGATTTGATAATTTGGTGTCTGAGGTAAGTCTGGTAGATACGATCGATTAGTTTTTTATTGGAAGCTACTCGATCTGAATGCATTCTTATCGCATTAATGGCATATCCCTTCCACTGATTTTACTTACCTGATCATTTATGTCGATCCAATTCTAATTCAAGGTGGCTAATAATTCAAGCCAATCCATGTCACTAGGTTAGTCATAATTATTATAACTAAGTCAAGATAAGTTTAAAAAGATCTAAATTAAATCTTTCTAAGAAAATATTAAGTTTAAGGTCTTCCACCATTGTAGATGTGCGGACCCTTCTCGGGATTGATTGTTCTCGACTGGATATATGTTGAAAATTATGTTCTGAAGCCAATCATCAGTTTGTTGATGGTTGAGATATTATAATTAATTTATTAATTAATAAAAAATATTTTAGCATCTTTTTCATCATAAGTTTATATCTTCTAATGAACTCCATTATTGTGATGAAGTCTTTAAGACTATATAGTTTCGATAAAGAGAAGATTTATTGATTAGTCCTTAAATTTGTTCACAACCAAATGATAAGCTGTTAATTTGGACGACAGTGTCTATCGAGCATAGGTCGCTATATGCCATATAGATTGGTTGTCCTCTTAACCAAGGAGTATGGAAACACTGATATGGTATATAGGTGAGATGTATAGGTACATCATCATTAAACGTGACCAACTCTAGAGCATTCTACTATCAAGAATGTCTCTAATGGGATATAGGTATAAGTATCTCTTAGACCTTAGATCACCTCAGTGACTTACAAGCAACTCACTATGCTTTGGTACCGGACTAACTAAATTTTTAATTCAGCAACAAAAGACTTTTGGGCACAGTCAAATACTTATGAAGTCGGAGTATGATCAAGATGGAATTGACCACTCCAAGAGTTGGAGAAGAATGTATCACTGTATTTCAATATAGCAAAACCTTGACGAGGATAATCCATCAGATGGATTTGATATTTTAAAATACAATAAGAACAACCTGATCAGAGTTGACAGTTAAACTCTGAGGTATCCTATGAGCATTATGGTCAAGAAAATAAATTATATGAAAATTATATCCACATGGATTCTAAGGATGGTATTCTACACCTTCGACCTATCCAACTGTCGGCTATCATTGCTAGATGATCACTTTGATTGGTATAAAAATTTATTTCTATGCTACCGACTTAAGTTCAGACCTATGAGATTACACACATTAAAGTTCACATTTCGATCGGATGGTTGATCAGTGATTTAGAATTATTTTAGCATTAAACGATCAATATGGTTGATGTTTGACCTAGTGCGAGTATTGCAGGAGGATCGATTAGCAATTTATTTGCTAATTGACTTAATTTGATTAAGCCAATAAGCTGAGATTAAATTTAATTAAATATAATTTAATTAGATTTAGTTTGGGCTTGATTGGATCAAATCCAATTGGTTTATTGGATAAGCCAAGTGCAAGGAAGAACTAGTCCTAGTCTAACTAGGACTTGGATCAACCTAATTTTTTAATTTGATTAAAAAATAAATTAAAATTAAATTAAATTTACTTTAATTTAAATAAGTTCTTAAATTGGTTAGGGCTTTATTTAATTAGATTGGATAACTCTAATTTTTATTTGGTTAAAAGACCTTGTTTGATCAAGTCAAAATAGGAGTCCTAGTGTGACTAGGACTCCCTATTCCTTGCGCCACCTAATCATCATGCCCCACCCCTTTCCCTTTATATTTTTATGTAAAATTCTCCATGCCCAAAGGCTTCTCATGCCCACTTTCTCTCTTTTATTTCTCATATGGAAGTTTGTTGCATAACCAAGTCAAAAGGGGAAGTTGATTTTGCTTAGGATTCTATGAGATAGAATTCCTAGTCAACTAAAAGCCTCCTTCCCTTCATGCCACCACCTCCCTTATTTCTCTCTCTCTCTCACACACATTTTTTTTTGGGTTTATTTGTGTCCTCCCTTGCTGGTCCATGGCAGAAAAAAAGGTGGGGCGCCCAATTATTTGGTCCTTCCTAGTCTAGGTTTTTGATCTAACTTGGACTCTACATATCTCTTTATTTAAAGAGAATTTGTTATTAAAATTTTTACAAATTGCAGATATTTGAGAGGTCTCTTTTGTGTAGAAAAATCAGAAAAAAATTCATCTAGATCATGGAGATATTAAAAACACAAATCAGGGTATCTAGAAAAAGAACAAAGAAGAAGAGGATCTTCTTCTAGGATTTTTGTTTCAGATCTCTTTCTCCCATTTTATGAGCTTTTAAGAGGTGTCTCAGCATCACAAATATTTTTCTTTTTCTTCTAGTATTTTGGAGTATCAAAGTTTTGAAGAAGAAAGCATCGGATCGACCGTCGAAGAGAGATCAATACAGTGCTAGCATACTATGCTGATTTTCTGCATCAGGATCTCTGATCATGTTCGTGGGCTCGAGTGGATGACTTCTAGAGGTTGGATGCATGTGTGGCTCATGACTGCATTCTTAAGTTTGGATCAACAAGTTAGAATATCTAACTTGCTTAGGTAACGATTCGATCTGTTATTTTATAGCTGCATTAGATGTAGTATAGATTTAGGTTGATATGATCAACCTTTTCTTTTTTATTTAATTTTTAATTTTTAATTTAAATACCATACAATAATTATATAATAAGATCTTAGATCTAGGATATTTTAGATTAATTTTGATTGATTTTAATCTTTCACTATTTGATCTTGAAAAAGTTTTAAGATCTAATCCTAAAACCCTAAATCTGGTTCCTACAATTAGTATCAGAGCTAGGTTCTTATTACATAATTTTTGTACATATTTAAATTATTTTTTAGATTATATCTAATTTATAATATAATTATTAAATTTAAAATTAAAAAATTTAGATCTTACAAACTGCCATAAGGTTGTCCTGTTGTAAGGTTTATCCCTTACAGTGAAAAGATTATCCTAATTCATGATGATTTGACTCTAATCATAAATTTATTAGATTTGATCTAATTTTATTTATAATTTAATAAATTTAAAATAATTTTAGATCTAAAAATAAAATATTTTAGATTGCACAGACTGCCATAAGGTTGTCCTGCTATAAGGTTTATCCCTTACAGTGGATAGGTTGTCCTAGTACATGCTGATCTAAAATATTGATCATAAAATTTTAGATTAGATCAAAAAAATTTTATGATCTGATTAAAAATATTTTAATCTAATTTTAATCATCATAAATATGTTAGATTTGATCTAGAGAGATTTATGATTGATTATTATTGAAACTATTTCAATTATATAAACCTATTTAGATTAGATTTAAAGTAGTTTTATGTTTATTTTACTTGCATATTGATTATGAATCAAACATGCAACTTGGTTGATAGAACCATATTATAAAAATATTTTATAAATATAAAAATTATTTTCAAAAAGTCAAACCCCAATCCTCAGCCCAAAACTTAATTAAGAATTAAGAAGTTATTTGATTAGGTTCTAAGATTGTAAATTGAAGATCCTATGACATGAATCATAATATATTGAGTTAATAGGTTAGTAGGGATTAGGTCCATTAATTAGGTTAGACCTAAGGTTAGATTAAAGAATGAATTTAATTAGAGAATTGACTAAATCTAATCAATTATTATCTTAGATTAGATCAAGGATTCTCTAGATCAATTACAGTAGTCATAGTTGGTCAAGTTCATGTCTTTATCAAGAACCAAATAGACTTGATTCTTGGCTAAGAGGTCTAGTTCGAACTGTTAGGTTGATCTAATCAAGACTAATTAAACCAGTTGGTGTCTAAGGTAAGTTTGGCACATACGATCGATGGTTTTTAATTGGCAACCCGCTTACCTAATC
Source organism: Cocos nucifera (assembly GCA_006176705.1). Taxonomy (NCBI): domain Eukaryota; kingdom Viridiplantae; phylum Streptophyta; class Magnoliopsida; order Arecales; family Arecaceae; genus Cocos; species Cocos nucifera. The sequence goes on from QRFJ01000765.1 coordinate 475,882, forward strand.
ATTTTTGATGGTGTCTAAGGCAAGCTTTGGCATACCCTTCTACCGATCTCACTTACCTAACCTTCTTAGTGAGATTGAGTTTTGATCAGATCACTTGATAATTTGAGTTGACCCATGTCAGCTAGGTAAATTAGTGACTGATTTAGGTGCTCCTAGACCAGCCTGTTAGTGATCTCCCTTAAGCTGACTTGGTGAAGTCAGTAGGAGAATCATGACAAGCTAATTAATCTGACCTACTCACTTCTATAAATAAATTTTTTAAAATTATTAGGTCCCTAAAATAAAATAGTTATATGATAACTAGATCATAGCCTTCCATTAAAGTGGATAATAATGGGTCCATCATTTGGATAATCATTAGAGGCCCAAAGGTTTGGTGCTCATCGATTGATGAAATTATCATTCATTATATAATCTCTTGGATACATCTTTCTAAATAGTGATCAGATGGGCCAACCAAAGTTGGGCCTGATCATTCATTATTGGATGGGTCAAGTATGGTCAAGTTAATGGTTGGACCTAACTAGATCCTTTTTTGAGAAGGCCAAAATCAATTGATCAGGACTTGGGACAAAATTTAATTACTAAAAATTATTTAGAGAAATAATTAGTTATGAACCTATCCTTAGATGTACATGAGTGGATCAACTAAAGTTGGGCTTGTGTACAGTCTATGTGGATTCTAGTACCCACTAAGAAATTAGGATAATTTTTTAAATTGGAGATAGAGGCTACCAATTTGAATAAAATAGTGGAAGACCCTTTTGATTAAAGTCTAAATCTCTAGGTTTAATAAATCAATTACTAATTAGGTTATATTTTTTCTTTATGCAGATATGGCCACTTTTCTATCATTTTGATCATTGTTGGACAATGATAAGTTGGTGGAATCCAACTTTAGTAGCTGGTATCAAAAGTTGAAGATTATCCTGGAGCATGAACAGATCCTATATGTGCTGACGGATCCTGCACCTAAGGAGCTAGCTGCCAATGCACGTGGAATAGTCAAAGACACTTATCAGAAGTGGCTCAATGATCAAACTATGGTGTGTTGCATTATGCTGGCAGCAATGAGCAACGAGTTCAGTTGCAGGTTTAAGATAGCTCAGTCAAATAAAATACTCCAAGTATTGGAGGATTCTTTTGGCACATCTGATGATGTTGAGAGGCATAAAACTAGTTGCGCCATCTTCAACACCAGAATGCGGGATGGAGCCTCTGTCACTGATCATGTACTATACATGATCGAGCTGATAGAGCACTTAAATAAGCTCAACTTTTTCTTGTACAAACAACTTGAAAAAGATGCAATACTAAACTCGCTGCCCAAGTCTTATCTTCCATTCCTTACACCTTATAGAATGTCAAAGCCTGAAGTTAACTACCATGGGTTACTGAGGTTACTTCAAAACTTTGAGAAGGATCACCAACTCCACAAAGAGTCAGTGAACTTAGTGGGAGGTTCGTCTTCTCCTTCTCGATCCTTTGAAAAAGAGAAAAAGAATAAGAAGAAGAAAGCCATGAAGGTGCATGTTCAAGCTAAGACATCTGTGCAGACTCAGACCCAAAAAATCAAGCTTGATAAGAGTCAAGTTGAATGCTTCTTCTGCAAGAAGCGGGGGCACTGAAAGAGAAACTATCCTTAGTACATTGCCTCCCTGAATTTGAACAGGCAGAGAAAGAAGCAAGCTATTGCTGGGCAAGATATTTATACGATAACTCCTTATAATTTCTCTATGTGTGATATTACTGACTGGATATTGGATACCTGAAGCTCTTATCATATTTGCATTTTATTGCAGGGGTTGCAGGTCAGTAGAAAATTTGAGCAAGACAAGAGATTCCTGAACATTGGAGATGGAAGACCAATTCCAGTTCTAGCTTTAGAAATTTTGAAACTTATATTTAAATCTCATACTGTTGTTCTTAGTGATTATCATTTCTATCCTAGTTTCTTTTTAAATATCATTTCTGTAGGCCTTTTGGCCATGAACAATTATAAAATTTTAATAAAAAAATGAGTTTGTAATGTCATTATGAATGGTGTTACTGCTTTCTATGGATAATTAAAAAATGGTGTATATATGTTATCATAATCTATTAATGTAGTCTATTCAACTGGCAAACATCCTAGATTAGATAATGTGATAGATATCTATTTATGGCACTGTAGGCTGGGTCATATAAATAAGAACAGGATAAGCAGATTGGCTCAAGAGGGTATCCTTGAACTTAGTGATTGTGAATTGCTTCCAACCTATGAATCATGTCTTCTTGGTAAAATGACTAAGTCATCTTTTACTAGAAAAGGTGAGAAAGCCACCAAACTCTAAGGACTAGTACATACTGATGTATGTGGACCAATGAGTACTAGTACCAAAGATGGATATGTCTACTTCATCACTTTCACAGATGATCTATCCAAATTTGGATATGTCTATCTGATGAAACATAAGTCGAATTCGTTTAAAATGTTCAAACAATTCCAAAGTGAAGTAGAAAAATAGACTGAAAAGAGTGTTAAAACTCTTCAATCTAACTGAGGAGGAAAATATCTTTTTGATGAGTTTCTCACATATCTAGAAGAGAATGGAATTCTCTTCCAATGGACTCCTCCAGGAACACCACAGCATAATGGTGTATCTGAAAGGAGGAATCAGACTCTGTTAGACATGGTCTGATCCATGATGGATTTTGCCAGCTTGTCGATATTCCTCTAAGGATATACACTCGAATCGGCTTGCTATCTTTTAAATAGGGTTCCAAGTAAATCTAGGGTTAAAACTTCGTATGAGATATGGACAGGATGTAAGCCAGCACTTTCACACCTCAGGGTCTAAGGGTGTCCGGCTTATGTCAAATGGATAATTACAGATAAACTTGGGCCTAGGTCTGACAAGTGTGCATTTATAGGTACCCAAAAGAGACAAAAGGATACTATTTCTACCATGCTAATGAACAAAAGGTGTTCGTCAGTCTTAGGGCAACCTTTTTGGAAAAGGAGTTACTTAGTGAAGAAATTATTGCCTCTAAGGTTGAACTTGATGAAGTTCAACAGGTAGAAAGTCCGACACAGAATGTTGAATCTAAGTCAGATTTGATCAGATCAGATCCGAAGTCTAGTGAACCCTTACCATTAAGATGATCCTATTGAGTACCGCACCATCCAAACAGATACTATGGATTCTTGGTCTAGGATGGTGATCCCATCGAACTCGATGAGAATGATGAGGATCCGATCACTTATATGGATGCGATACAGAGATCCGACTCTAAGAAATGGCTAGAAGCCATGAGATCCAAAATAGATTCCATGAAGATCAATGATGTATGGACATTAGTTGACCCACCTAAAGGAGTTAAATCCATTGGATGTAAATAGAAATTCAAAAGGAAAAGAGGCATAGATGAAAAGATGGAGATCTATAAAGTCCATCTGGTTGCCAAGGGATATCATCAATGTTATGGTATTGACTATGACAAGACATTCTCTTTAGTGGCAATGCTCAAATTCATTCGGATAATGTTTGCAATAACTATCCACCTGGACTATGAGATCTGATAGATGGATGTGAAGACAACTTTTCTAAATGGAGAGCTAACCAAAGAGGTGTATATGATACAACCTGAAGGATTTACATCCATAGATGAGTCTAAGGTGTGCAAGCTTTAGAGATCTATTTATAGATTAAAATAAGCATCTCCAAGTTGGAACATGCGTTTTGATAAAGTGATCAAAACGTATGGCTTCGTTAAGAATGGAGAAGAACCCTATATTTATAAATGAATAAATGGTCTAGCAGTGGTATTTTTTATTTTGTATGTGGATGACATTCTCTTAATCGGGAATGACATCCCCGCTACAAAAAATAAAAGTCTGATTATCATCATAGTTTTTCATGAAGGACTTGGGTGAAGCATCCTACATCCTAGGGATGAAGATCTATAGGGATAGATCTAAAAGGATGCTTGGTATATCCTAGTCCACGTACATAAAAACTATGCTGAAGAGATTCAGCATGGAGAATTCCAAAAAAAACTATCTTCTGATAGACTAAGAAATTTCTGTCTCTAAGAAGAATTGTCCGACAACTCCTGAAGAGAGAGAGCATATGAGTAGAATCCCATATGCTTCGACAGTGGGATATATTATGTATGCAATGACATGTATGAGACCAAACGTGGCATACTCAGTAGGAGTAGTGAGTAGATACCAGTCTGATCCTAGAGAAAATCACTAAAAGGTGGTTAAAACCATCCTTAAGTATTTAAAAAATACTAAGAACTAATGGTTGGTTTATGGTCAGTCAGATCTAAAACTTATCGAGTTTATAGACTCCAGCTTTCAATCTGACCATGATGATAGTAAAAGTGTGTCAGGATATATCTTTACTCTAAATGATGGAGCCATCTACTGAAAAAGTTTCAAGCAGCATACAGTGGTTAACTCTATTTATGAAGTAGAGTAGATGGCAGCATCAGATGCAGCAAAAAAAGCTGTGTGGCTGAGGAAGTTCATCACCGAATTTAGAGTAGCATCCTCTATTGATGATCCAGTTCTGCTCTACTGCGACAGCACTGGCACCATTGCTCAAACAAAGAAACCAAAGGCACACTAGTAGACAAAGAACATTTCGCACCGCTTTCATTTGATCCATGAGATCGTGGATCGTGGTGACGTCAATCTTTAGAAGATCGATGGAAAGGAGAACCTAGCCGACTCCTTCATTAAAGCCATGGTAATCAAGGAGTTCGACAACCATAAGTTAAAGATGGGTATTAGATACTATGCCGAGTGGCTTAGGATAAGTGGAAGTTGTTGAGAATTATGTTCCAAAGCCAATCATCAGCCTGTTGATGGTTGAGATATTTTAATTAATTTATTAATTAATAAAAAAAATTTTGACATCTTTTTCATGATAAGTTTATATCTTCTAATAAACTCCATTATTGTGATGAAGTTCTTAGGACTATTTAGTTTTGGTAAAAAGAGAATTTATCGATTAGTTCTTAAATTTGTTTACGACCAAATGATATGCTGTTAATTAGGATGGCAGTATCTATCGAGCATAAGTCGTTATATGCCATATAGATTGGTTGTCCTCTTAACCAAGGAGTGTGGAGATACTAGTATGGCATATAGATAAGATGTATAGATATATCGTCATTGAACATGACCAACTTCAGAGCATTTTGCTATCTAGAATGTCTCTGATAGGACATAGATATAAGTATCCCTTAGACCTGAGATCACCTCAGTGACTTGCAAGCAACTCACTTTGCTTTGGTACTGGACTAACTAAATTTTTAATTCAGCAATGAAAGACTTCTGGGCATAGTCAAGTATTTGTGAAGTCGGAGCGTGATCAAGATAGAATTGACCACTCCAAGAGTTGGAGAAGAATGTATCACTATATTTCAATATAGCAAAATCTTGGCCAGGATAATCCATCAGATGGATTTGATATTTTAAAATACAATGTGGACAACCTGATCAGAGTTGATAGTTGAACTCTGAGGTATCCTACGAGCATTATGGTTAAGAGAATGAATTATATGAAAACTATATTCATATGGATTCTAAGGATGGTGTTCTACACTTTCGACCTATCCAACCGTCGGGTATCATTGCTAGATGATCATTTTGATTGATATAAAAATTTATTTCTATACCACTAGTTTAGATTCAGACCTATGAGGTCACATACATTAGAGTTTATATTCTGATCGGATGGTTAATCAGCGATTTAGAATCATTTTAGGGTTAAATGATCAATATGGTTGATGTTTGACCTAGTGCAAGTGTTGAAGAAGGATTGATTAGTAATTTGATTACTAATTAACTTAATTTGATTAAAACAGTAGGCTAAGATTAAGTTTAATTAAATATTATTTAATTAAATTTGATTTGGGCTTGATTGGATCAAATTCAATTAGCTTATTGGATAAGCCAAGTGCAAGAAAGAACTAGTCCTAGTCTAACTGGGACTTAGGTCAACTCAATTTTCTAATTTGATTAAAAGATAAATTAAAATTAAATTAAATTAAATCTAATTTAAATAAGTTCTTAAATAGGTTAGGACCTTATTTAATTAGGTTGGATTACTCTTGTTTTTATTTGGTTAAATGACCTTGTTTGACCAGGTCAAAATAGGAGTCCTAGTGTGACTAGGACTCTCTATTCCTTGCGCCACATAATCCTCACGTCCCACCCTTTTCTCTTTATATTTTTACATGAAATTCTGCATGCGCAAAGGCTTCTCACGCCCCCTTTTTTTCTTCTATTTCTCATATGAAAGTTTGTTACATGACCAAGTCAAAAGGGGAAGTTGATTTTGCTTTGGATTCTATGAGATAGAATTCCTAGTCAACTAAAACTCCTCCTTTCCTTCATGCCGCCACCTCCCTTATTTCTCTTTCTCTCTCGCACTTTATTTTTTGGGTTTATCTATGTCCCCCTTTGCTGGTCCATGGTAGAAAAAAAAAGGTGGGGTGCGCAACTCTTGGGCACCCCAACAACTTTCCTTAATTGGTCCTTCCTCATCTAGGTTTTTAACCTAACTTGAACTCTTTATATCTCTTTATTTAAAAAGAATTTTTTACTAAAATTTTCATGGATTTCATACATTTAAGAGGTATCTTTAGTGTAGAAAAATTAGAGAAAAATTCATCTAGATCATGGAGATATTAAAAATGCAAATTAGGGTGTCTAGAAAAAGAACAAAGAAGAAGAAGAGGGTCTTCTTCTAGGATTTTTGTTTCAGATCTCTTTCTCCCTTTTTGTGAGCTTTTGAGAGGTATCTCAGCATCACAAATCTTCTTCTTTTTCTTCTGATATTTTGGAGTGTCCATGTTTTGAAGAAGAAAGCATCGGATCGATCGTCGAAGAGAAATCAGCACAGTGCTAGCATATTATGCTGATTTCTTGTATTAGGATCTCTGATCGTATTCGTGGGCTCGTATGGATGACTCCTAGAGGCCGAATGCATGTGCGGCTCATGACTTCATCCTCAAGCCTGGATCAGCAAGTTAGAACGTCTAACTTGCTCAAGTAACAGATCCGATCTGTTATTTTATAGCTGCATTAGATGTAGTATAGATCTAGGTTGACATAATCAACCTTTTTTCTCTTATTTAATTTTTAATTTTTGATTTAAATATCATACAATAATCATATAATAAGATCTTAGATAGGATATTTTAGATTAATTTTGATTGATTTTAATCTTTTGCTGTCTGATCTTAAAAATATTTTAAGATGTAATCCTAAAATCTTAGATCTAGTTCCTATAATACATGGTTCAGTTGCAACGAAAAGATATAACCATGTCTATTAGGCACTGGATGCTATAAGTTAGAGGATGGATTAGACTCAATATTTTGGATACGATGAGGGATCCAATCAATAATCTAATTCATGCAAATGATGGGTTTGACTTAACTAAGAAGTAGATCAATATTTTGGACATGATGAAATTCATGAATTAGAGATCAGGTTTAGGTGTACCATGATTAGAGAATTATTGAACAAGAGTTGCTCAGTCGTCGGTTGACCCATCACCAATAACTATTAGATGAGGTGATGAGCCAGTCGGTGGGACTGCACCATCCACTAGAAATCAATAATCATGAAGATTTTCGCATATCTGTCAAGAGAGTATAAGAATTCGAGTAAATAGTAGAAGCCTAATTTATTTAAAAATAAAATTTTTAATAAAGTAATTAAATCTAATTACAAAATCTAACTAGAAACTTTGACTCTCTATAGGAAGATGTCTGCGTCCAACCCACTAGCCTATATTTTGGACACCCATAGACTAATCGAATCCAACTACAAGGATTGGCTCTGGAACTTTAAAATTATTTTGGATTTTGAGAAGTTGACTCATGTGTTGGAACAAGATCCTTCCACCTTACCAGCCCATCCATTTGGTGATTAGAGACCATCTCTTGAGAAGTGGATGGATGAAGATAACAAAGCCAGGTATTACATGTTAGACTCAATGTCTGATGAGCTCCAACACCAACATAAAGACATTAAGACTAACCACCAAATGTTGGCTCACCTGTAAGAGTTGTTTGGTGAATAAAGTCATACAGCCAAATATCAAGTCACTAAAAGACTATTTAAGGCTCAGATGCATGATGGACAGTCGGTCCAAGATCATTATCTGATGATGATCAAGGACGTAGAAGAGCTTGAGAAGCTCAGTGTCAAGTTAGATCAGGATATGTAGATTGATATAATTCTACAATCCTTGATTGATGCGTATGGACAGTTCATCATGAACTATCATATGCATAAACTTTAGAATACCTTGGCTAAGCTAATGAACATGCTGGTTACTACTAAGCTTTCTATGAAAAATTCTAAAGGCTTAGTACTTGCTATGGAGTGGACTTCCTCCAAGAGAAAGTCTTTTGAAAGGAAGAAGTTTGTGAAGAAGCAGAAGATGGAGGTGGGAAGAAGAAGAAGGCAGAGCTAAAGAAGAAGACCACTGACAAAGAAAAATATTTTTATTGTAATACTGATGGTCATTGAAAGCGGAACTGTCCTTTGTATCTGGCCAGCCTTAAGAATAAGAAGGATGCAGGTCCTTCTGGAAGTATGCTCATTCTAGAATCTAATCTTATGATTTTTTTTTGCATCCAGTTGGATGCTTGACTCTGATTCTAGTGCTCACTTATGCACTTCTATGTAGGATCTTGAGGATAGCAGGAGGCTGAGAAATGGTGAGATGATCCTATGCATCGAAAATGATGTAAGAATTGCTACTATAGCCATGGAAATCTATCCTCTGCGATTACCATCAAGATTAGACTTAGTACTTAGGGACTATTTTTATGTGCCTACAGCAAGTAGAAAATTGATTTCTATTTCATGTTTAGCACAAAAAGGCTATATAATTAGTTTTCTTAAGGGCCATTATAATATTCTTTATGAAAGAAATAAAATTGCAAGTGATTTTCTTATAAATGGTCTCTATCAGTTACATATTAATGTTTCTATTTTTAATATCAAGCAAAATGTGAATGCCATAGGATCAAAATAACCTAGGGATAGTCTAAATGATAGGTATCTTTGGCACCTTAGGCTAGGTCATATAATTGAAGATAGGGTTAATAAATTGAAGAAATTCGAGCTATTAAGTATGTTGACTTTTGAGTCATATCCGATTTGTGAATCATGCCTTCATGGAAAAATGATCAAGCTCCCTTTTATGGAACATGGGGAAAGGGCCACAGACCTGCTTGCCCTAGTACATATTGATGTATGCAGCCTATTTGATGCACCAGTCAGGAGCAATTACATCTACTTCATCATCTTTATCGATGATTTATCTCGATATGGGTATGTGTATTTGATGCGACACAAGTCTGAAACTTTTGAAAAGTTCAAAAAATTCAGATTTGAAGTAGAAAAATAGAAAGAGAAATTCATTAAGATTTTTCGACCAGATCAAGGAGGTGAATATCTTAGTTGAAAGTTCCTAGACTATCTTAACGATAATGGCATAGTCTCCCAATGGACTCCACCTGAAATACCTCAACTCAACAGAATTTTAGAATGGAGAAATTGGATCTTATTAGATATAGTTCGATCCATGATAAGCTTCACGGACCTCCCTGAGTTTCTTTGGAGACATAGTCTGATGACCGCTATATATTTACTGAATAAAATTTTTTCTAACATCGTTCCTACCATACCGTATGAGATATGGCATGGTAAGAAACAAGTATAAGTCATCTCAGAATTTGGAATTGTCCGGCCCATGTCAAGGGACAACAGGCAGATAAATTATAGTCTAGGTCCTTTAGAACTCAATTTATTAGATATCCTAAAGAGTTATTAGGATTTTTTTCTATCTTCTGAAAGATCATAATGTGATTGTGAGTCAACATGCCATCTTTCTTGAAAAATAATTTATTCAAGATGGTGGCATCAAAAGATAGATTAAGCTCGAGGAGAAGGTCTCCCAAGAGCCACGAGCCAAGGAACCTATAGAACCCAATCAAATTGAGCCAGTCCAATCACTACCTCGTCCACCTCATAGATCAGAAAGAATTTTTCGTCCTCCTGAAAGATACTTAAGTACTATTTCAAAGGACGTAGAGAAAATGTTCCTCATGGAAAATGAGGTTCATGGTGATGATCCCAAAACCTATGATGAGGCGACATTAGATATCAACTCTGAGAAATGGTTTGAGGCAATAAAGTCAGAGATTGACTCAATATGCTCGAACCAAGTCTGGACCTTTGTAGATCCAGTTGAAGATATAGTACCTATTGGGTATGAATGGATCTTCAAGAAAAAGATTGGTGCAGATGAAAATGTGGAAAGACATTCAAAGGCTAGACTCGTAGGCGAAAAGGATTATAGTCAATGTGAAGGCATTGACTATCAGGATACCTTTTTCATCCAGTAGCTATGCTCAAAATCCATCCACACATTGCTTGCCATTGTTGCAGCCTATTTCGATTATGAAATATGGCAAATGGATGTGAAAATGGCAATCTTAAATGGATATCTTGAGGAAGATATCTATATGGAACAGCCACTAGGTTTCACATCCAGTGATACTGATCATAAGGTTTGCAAGCTGCAAAAGGTTCCATATATAGGACTTAAGCAAGCATCTCGGAGCTGGAACACTCGTTTCAATGATGTGATCAAAAATCGATTTGGTTTCATCAAAAATGAAGAGGAACCATTTGTGTTTTCAAAAAGGTCAGTGGGAGCGCTGTTGTCTTCCTCGTACTTGTACGTGGATGACATCCTCCTTATTGGGAATGATATTCCCATGTTGACTACGGTCAAAATATAGGTTGTCAAAGAAGTTCTCCATGAAAGATCTAGGAGAAGCAACCTTTATTCTAGGAAATTAAGGTCTATAGGGATAACCGAATAGGATGCTGGGACTTTCATAGAAAATGTACATAGAGGAAGTACTAAAGAAGGTTTAGTATGGAAAACTCTAAGAGGGGTTTAATACCCTTCAGACATGGTATTCATCTTTCCAAGAAGATGTGTCCCAACACACCTGAGGAAATAGAACGCATGAGCAAGATTCCCTTATGCTTCTGCAATAGGGAGCCTCATGTATGCCATGCTATGTACACGACCTGATATAGCCCATGCTGTGAGTGTCACAAGCAGATATCAGTCGAATTCAGATGAAGATCACTGGACTTCTGTGAAATGTATCCTTAAGTACTTAAGAAGGACTAAGGATATATTTTTAGTCTTTGGTAATAGAGAACTCCAAGTCTAGGGGTATACAGACTTGGATTTTATGTTTGATATAAATGATCGAAAGTCGACATCTGAAAGTCTATTTGTGTGCAATGATGGTGCTGTTAGCTAAAAGAGTTTCAAGCAGATGGTGATAACAGATTCCACCATGGAAGCAGAGTACATCGCTGCGTTGAAGGCTACAAAGAAGGCATTCTGGTACAAAAAGTTTACTACAAAACTTGGAGTGATGCCATTAGATGCCATCCCTCTGTACTGCGATAATAATGATGCCATAGCCTTAGCTAAGGAGTCGAGGTCTCATCAGAAATTCAAGCACATCGAGTGGTGATACCATCTCATCCACGATTACCTCAAGAAGGGAATGTCGAGGTCAAGAGAGTCAACACTGTAGATAATGCGGCTAGCCCATCAACAAAGTCATTGAGCCAATAAAAGATTGAAACCTACCTTAAGAAGATGGGACTTAGATTTATAGCTAATTGGCTTTAGATCAAGTGGGAGTTTGTTAGATGTGTGCCCTACAAGCCAGATTGGCTAACACTTATAATATACTTTTAAGGATAATTTTATAACTTTGACTATAAATTAATAAAAAAATTATTTTCTATCATAGTGTATATTTATAGTGTCTGTGATACATCCTTTGAGTTAATGGTAATGATAATTCATATTTTCAAGAGTTAAAAATTTGAGATATGAATTTTCATAATTAACTTAATAATAGCTTCCAACCATAGGATCATCATGAGGATGAAGATCGATCCAGAAGGTTGGTGTACGATCATTTTTTTAGGATAGATGTATCTTGAGTCTATGGTATGGAGACACCAGAGCAAGAGTACAGGTACTCGTTAGAGAATGAAGGCACTGAGCGTGACCACCTCGAGCAGTCATAAGGAAGTCTACTTTCTCGTCGATGATTGGCTCGATGCTGTAATGGTGTGTCTGGTTCTTTGATCTGAGATGCATCGATAGATCACCTTGAGGGTGTTATAGTTTGACTACACCATAACTCTATCTCCTAGCCATTCGAAATCCTAAAGTGTATGTTGGCTATAGCATGTTCATTATAGGAATTAGATTACACTAATAGGGGATCTATCTACCTTGGTAGATGAAGAGTAGCCCTATGATAATCATGAGATTGAGTTCTTAAGACCATGGCTATAGTAGAGTGAAGATGATAGAAAGAATTTCTATTAAGATTTCACATTGAACTCGAATCAAATGATTAATTTATATGATGGACATTGGGTTTGATGAGTTCACCTTAACCCTAATCCTATCGGAGCTCAAGATAGAAGAATCCAATCACACAGGTAACTGCATTGAGAGGTTCATTTTCAGTTCGTATGGATTGCCACCATATATTGCTAGGTGTCATTGATGGATTTTGCACTACTACAAAAATGGCCTATGGCAGTGCTTACTATGGTAGCGGTTTTCAAAACCACTGCCATAGGTCCTACGACAGTGATTTTCGTTAACCGCTGCCATAGGTCGGATCTATGGCAGTGGTTTTTATAACTACTGCTATTGGTCCGACATATAGCAGCGGTTACAGAAAACCACTGTCGTAGGTCGGACCTATAGCAGTGGTTATGAAAAATCACTATCATAAGTCAACCTATAGCAGTGATTTATTATAACCGCGGTCATAAGTCGGACCTATAGCAACGATTTGTAGGAACCACTGTTGTAATCTGATTTATAGTAGCGGTTAATTGTAACCACTATCATATATTTTTTTTTTTAAATATTATATAATTTTAAAATTTAATATCCATCTTCATCATTCATTATTTAAATAATTATCATTAGAGTATCATCGCAAAAGATTACCTCGATCCGATGGCCCTAGCTTTGTCAATCAGAAAAATTTGATTTCGATGATCATGAATGACGATGCGATGATCTGATAGATGGAGACCTCTGATGGATTTAAAAATCTACAACGATGATCTCGATGATGTTTGTAGCATAATATCAAAGTTTCACTTCAATCAGCTATCGTTATCTTGGTCAATTTAGTATAGGTTAATTTCGACCGTTAAATGATAAATGATTGATCAAAGGATCAAACAGTGTCCGATTATGAGATTTTTTTTTGTATAAATGATCTTGGCCACTACTTTAATTATTTTTTATGGTGATGATTATAAAATTCAACTCGTGAGATGAAGAACGATCTAAAACTATACGTCTTCTGATAACCATTCTGAAACTTCATTGGTTGTTATGCTCATGCTTTTGCAATATCTGCTTAACATGAATAGTTTATACGAAAATGATTTGAATTTTACTATCATCATTGTATGAAATATTTAAAATTATAACAAAGATCATTTAACTAAAAAATTATCTCATAATCGAATGTCGTTTAACCCTTTAATTGTTTGTTTCTAATTTAATGGCTGAAATTATTTCATACTAAATTGACCATGATAATGATATCCGATTGAAATGAAACTTTGATAGTATGCTACAAACATCATCAAGATCATCGTTGTAGATTTTTGGATCCATCGAAGATCTTCATCTATCGGATCATCCATCATCATTCATGATCGTCGAAATCAAATTTTTATGATCGATGAAGCTAAAGACATCAAATCGAGGCAATCTTTTGTGACGATACTCTAATGATAATTGTTTAGATAATGAATGGTGAAGATGAATATTAAATTTTAAAATTATATAATATTTAGAAAAAAATAAAAAAAAAATTTTCTATCTATGATGGCGGTTATATCGAACCACTGCTATAGATCTATAGCCATGGTTATAGAACCGCTATCGTAGATCTATGGCAGCAGTTTTGGATAACCACTATCGTAGATCTAGGACAGCGGTTCGATAACTACTACCGTAGGTTAGGTTAAAAATTTTTAAATTTTTTCTTTCCTTCCGTGCACGCTGGATCTCTCTCTCCCCCTCCTCTTTATCGTTGGTGAGGGTCCTCCCCCCCGACCGGCATCGCCCCTCCTCCCCCCATGGTCGGCATCAACCCTCCTCCCCCCCGATCGGTGTCGCCCCTCCTCCCCTCCCGGTCAGCATCGCCCCTCCTTCCCCTCGACCGATGCCGCCCTCCTCCCTCTCTCTCTCCAGCCCCATCCTCAGCCGCCCTCCCCCCACCCCTCCATCCGACCCCCCCCATCCTCGACTCCCCCCGCCCCCCCCCCCACCTCTCGACCCCTCGGCCTACGAATCCCCACCCCCCACGACCTCCTTCTGAAACCCCACCCCCACCACCACCACCATTCTGACCCTCCTCCGATCGAGTGCAAAGCCTCCTTCGACCTCCTCGTCACTATGCCCCCTCCCCTGGCCCCCATCCCTGGCCGCCCCTGCTCTCTCTCTTTTTTCTTTTTTTCTCTCTTCTCTATCTCACTATCTTGCTTTTATTTCGTAGGTTACCTCTAGTGCCATCGTCCTCCTCTAGCATCATCGTCGGCGACCCTCGGAGCTTTCGGTGCGATCCCGCTCTCTATAGCCATAGGTATAATTTTTTTTAATTTTATAGTATTATTTATTAATCATATATATTTATAATAATTTATAAAATATTTATAATAAATATTATAAATATTTATTATAAATATTATAATTATCTGCATGCCATAGTTTTTGGATGGTAGCCGTGGTGCCATGTCGGCGGTTGTGGACTAGATCTGTCAATGGATTGGGTTCGGATCGAAACCTGGATATTCAGATCTAGACTCCAATTTTAATTACTGGTACCGGATCCAAATCTGAATATCCCGATGGATCTATACTTGAGAGAGGAAGGGAGGGATCCAGCCTCGCCACCATCATTGGGAGGAAGGGGGTCCGACCTCGCCGCCATCATTGGGAGGGAGGGGGTCCGACCTCGTCGGTGAGGAGAGAGAGATCGAGAGAGCGAGAGAGGGAGGGAGGGGGTCCAACCTCGTCGGCATCACTGGGAGGGATGGGGTCCGGCCTTACCGATGAGGAGATCGAGAGAGTGAGAGAGGGAGGGATGGGGTCCAGCCTTCGATGAGAGAGATCAAGAGAGGGAGAGAGGAAGATTGAGAGATGAAAAAGTTGGAAGGGAGGGGTTCGGCCTCGCCGCCATCATCGATGAGAGAGATAGAGAGAGGAAGAGAGGGAGTGATCGAGGGGATGGTACATAGCCGAGCCAGCTTGGATACGCAGCTGAGCCAGCATGGGCCGTGATCGAGTCGGCTGGGGGAGGACCCTAGTCAGATGTCTCAGGCATGGTGCCAGCTCGACTTTTGAGTGAATAGAATTTGATATGTCATGATGTTATATTGATTAATGTTCATTAACATTGCAGGTCACGATGGCATCAAAACACCATCTAACTTTGATCCCTGCCTCTCGATGGGTTATGCGCAGTTCCACATTTGAGGAGCAGTCGGAGCATACTCCATCCACCTCAACATCAGTTGCTCAACGACCTTCACCATCAGCATCTACTCCACTGATGGCATCTACTCCACCGACGGCATCTAACCCACCGACAGCTAAGCCTCTACCATCGTAGGCATCTGAGTGTATATTTTTATTATATTAGCACAACTTTATTTTTTATATAGTATTTGTATACTTATATATTTGCATCATATTTGCATTGCAAGTGCATCATCCAGTCGAACATTTTACGATCTCACATGTATGGCACATGTGTGGAATGCCAACATCAGGTGATGGTGCAGTATGATGCGGAGGGGACGCCAGTAGGGGAGACCGCGCGAAAGATGCATTCCTTTTTTGGAGTGCTTGTGAGACAGTCAGACATCATTTTCATAGAGCCCAGAGACTGGCATTTGATGGATGCTGCCGTCAAGAATCGGGTATGGGAGGAGATATGGGTAAGTACGCATATCTTAGTTATATTTATGCATTTTATATGTTTACACTATATATGTTTGATTAGAATAATTTTGTAACTAATTTTTGATAAATTTGTGTAGAGGAGGTACGACTTTCTCGATCATAAGAGGGCTCGAGATGCCCGACTGAAGAAGATCGGAGAGTTGTACTGGGATTACAAGGTCAAGCTCCATAGAGGATGGCTCGAGCACCGATGAGACACTTCAAAGGAGCTTGTTCCTTAGATACAGGACTGTCCTCCGAGTCAGTGGGAGAGGATGGTTAGACACTGGAGGAGCCAGAAGTTTGAGGTAAAATTTCTAACTTTTAAATTTTTTAATATGCTTAAAATTTTATTTAAATATTTTTTAAATATTTATTATTTATTTGAATACTTGTTAGGCTACCTTCCATCAGAACTGAGAGAATCCGTGCAGTCCAGGAGTATACGCACACTCTAGGCCGCGAGTCTATGGCCAGTCGTATGCATAGAGAGGTAATTAATTCTAAATCTTACTAGATAAATTAAATTCATATTTTTTATCATCTTTTTGATAAATTTATTCTTTATTATAGCTGATGAGAGATGGAGTGATGCCCAGCCGTAGCGAGATCTTTCGATCCAGCTGCACGGATAAGATGGGCAGGTCGATGAATGCCACGATCGGGCATATTTTTGTAAGTATTAAATATATTAGTATATATGATTAGTATTATAGTATTTCTTATAAAATTTTATTTTAATTTATAATTATAGGATCAGTTAGATGCGCTCGTGAGCGAGGGCTCGGATACCTCTAGGCCCCATGACCATCTGTCTTAGGTCTTGGGGCCTAAGCACTCTGAGAGGATCCAATGCAGGTCCGAACACATGCCAATGAGCTACTGATCTAAGGTGAGCATCTCCTCATAGACTTTTGATGTCGTCAATCGAAAGGAGCTTGAGGAGGTATTGGCACAGGCAGATCATGCTACGATGCAAGCAGATCAGGCTGAGGAGCGCGCATCTCATTTGGAGGGCATCGTGAAAGATATAATGTTGATGCTCAGCATGTATTTTGAAGTTACGAGCTTTGAGGATATGTTAGCCCATATTTCATGCTCCAGCTCTGACTTTGGGTCCAGCTCCAGCTCCAGCTCCAGCTCCGACTCTGGCTCCAGCTCCAGCTTCGGCTTCGACTCCTGGTTACAACGACAATGATGATGATGTAGATTTAGGAGACTTTTGATGTATTTTATTTTTTTAAAAAAATATTATAATAAATTTTATTTGATAATAAAATTTTAATATTTTAAAATAATTTTTATTTTTATTATATTTTTTTATATCATATATCTATATTTATCAGGTAAAATATATAAAAAAATAAAAATTTTATTTTTTTAATTATTTAAGATCTATGATAATGGTTTTATAACTGCTGTCATATTCATGTCAATCACTACCATAGGTTCGGTACCAATCGCTACACTAGACCTATGGCAGCGATTAAGAAATCGCTGCTATACATTACCTATAACAACGATTATGTAACCACTGCTATAGATATCCTATGATAGCGGTTACATAACTGTTATGATAGGTCGATCTATTACAGTAGTTTATAAACTACTACAATAGATAATCTATGGTAGTGATTCTGACAATCATACCATAGAGCTACGGCGATGGTCGTAGTGGCAACAGTTAGAAAATCGCTATCATAGCCTATGACAGCAGTTTTTTGGACTACGACAGTAGTTATAAACCACTATCATAGTCTTTTTTTATAGTAACCGTAGCTTTTTTTTATAGTAGTATCAAAAGCAATTAGAATAATTTTGATGATCAATCATTCTAATTGTATGAATCAGAAAAGTTCTGATCTATCGAAAGATATTTTGATGATATTGATGATGGAGATCATGACATATCTCATTACCATACAAAATTAAATCTAATTGGATCACACAAATAAGAGTTTGGATCTGGATGTCATCAATTGAGCTAACCCAATTTGATTGATTTGGATTAGATCCAATCAGATTCAAGGTAATCATGCTAGCACACGATTGAGCCTGACTTTCTTCTTCTATAATCTTTCTGATTCATCACAACTGAGTCAAATTTAATTTAACTTATTCTTATATTTTGAATGAGTTTATTTTTATTTGATTGGAATAAGTTTAGATTTGATTAATTATAGAAATTAAATTCATTCATAGTCAAATTGGACTAGGGTCAAAAGTTGACCTAATTGAGAGAATTGGGGGTCACCTGATCAGAGGCTTCTAGAAAATTTTTTGAAAACTTTTTTTATTTTATTTTTGGTTATATGATAGGGCACTAGTCATACATTGGATGTACCAATTTTTGTGATTTTTAGAGATATCTAGACTGAGTTATGATAGAGTTTGATTTGGATCAAACTCTTAAGAGAAGAGTCCTAGGCATAGTAGACTCTTCCTTATCTACTTATGTTGCCATCTTTCAAATTGATTTTTGGTATCAAAATTAGATGGGATCTAAGGATTTTCATGGATATTAGGTCCAGAAGTTTCAATGGTTAAATAAATGAGGATTTTGGTTAAAAAGGGACTCTAACTTGGCGCTATGCTTTTGTATAAGAACCCTTGCACCAAGGCTCTTCATGAAAGAAATAATTTTGATACCCAAAGGCTGTCGCCCCTTCCATCTTCCATGCCCTCTCTGATCCTCTCTCTCTCTCCTTCTAAGTGCCAAAGGTTGAAAATAAATTTAAGAAGAAGATCCAATCAAAGTTGTAAAGAGTTCAGCATCTATGCGATGGTGTTTGTGAGATAGATACGCTGCTTTCAAAAATTCTTTTGAAGGACTTTCAGATCAGATTCAGATCTGATATTTAGAGAAAAAATTCATGAGAAGAAGATGTCTAGATCTTATCGAATAGATACCGATAGAGGCCAGGCACATGCGTGACTCTTTTCAGAACCTCAGGACAGATCAGGATCATCATCGGATAATATGATTACCCAAAATACAAGGATCTTAGAAGAAAATTTTTTGAAATATTCCTTTAGATCTAATTAGATCTAAATGATCCTGTGTCGGGAAATAGGATTTTTCTTCATAATTTTCTTAAATTCAATCTTAACCCTACTATATCCATGATCAAATTGAATCAAAATAGCACAAGATGTAGATTTGAAAAATACCTAACTATGGAGGATGGACACTAGCCTCTAAATCTCTTCCTTTCTTACAAAACCTAAAGAAACTTTTAGATCTTATCCTTTATTGATCCTTATTTAAAAACTAATAATCTTCTTCCTCCTCCATGCTCAACCAGGCTCTGACACCAATTGTTACGACCTGGTACCATTTTGATACCTGCCATGGATCGATGTCTTGCATGGAACCTAGGCGTTAATCCAGAAAATCGAAGAAGAACAAAGGAAGGGTGGCAATACTAGGAGATGCTAGGGTTTTGGCATGTAACTAGAAAAAGAGAGAGAGGAAGTTAGGAAGAAAGGCTGTATTAATTCCATTCTTAAAACTATTACAATATAATGGATTTATGTATCCTAAGGTTTCCATATGCATCCTAATAAATCCTAACTCAAAAACTCTCCTAGCATTACATGAAAGCACTTATCCAAGCCCAAGTCTTACATATGCTCTCATTTTATGGACTTAATTTCAATCCAAATCCTAAGTTAACCACCCTAAGATCTTTCAAACCATGCCTTAAGACACCTAGGATCAAACCTGATCCTAAATCCAAATAGTAATCCCGTGCAACTCTGCCTGCGACACTGAGGCAACCTAGTCTCAATCTGAGTTGACTTAATTGGGACTAAGTTGACTCATCTATGTACCATACCAGATATCTCGAAATACTACTTTCTATTTGGCTTCTTCTCTGAAATATAGTCGACCCACTTTTAAGACTGGGTTGACTCATCTTTAACTTTGTCGATCCAATCTCAGTCTAAGTCGACTAAAATCCTAAAGCTGCTTCTTCCCTACAATCTTCATCTTTGGTTGGTTTCTTACTCCATCTTGTGTCCCCAAGTCTCCGGAGCACCAACCAAGCTCCTCAAAGTTCTCAATATCTGGACTTCAAGCCTGTGGAGAGCTACATTCCACCTTCACTCTAGGACCACTCCTGGCCTAGTCCTAGAACTATACTTGTCCTAGTCTCTCAAAGCCAATACCTTGACTTCCCTTGTGGCCTCCCAAGGCTTGGGAGCACTATTTTAACTCCTACATTGTTGCTCAAAGAGACAACCCAAGAGGAGGGGGGATGAATTAGATTTTCAAAAAAAATTTATAACTAAAAACTAATATGTGCACAAATTAAATGAACAATATGAAAATGCAGTGGAAGCAATGAATGTGCACAAGTATAAACCAATGAATAGAGCAAGAAATAGAAATCAAAGCTGCACACACAAAGATAAAATTTTTATAGTAGTTCGGTATCAAGTACAATACCTGCATCCACTCCTCAAGCAATCTCTTAGGAATTCCACAATAACCACCCAAATTACAACAAGAATATTTTTGGGGCTTACAACATAAAGCTAGTTGGTTTTATGGGCTTATCAACCAAAACTTTTATCCCAAGCCATTCCTAGGCTTGCACAAATTAAATTCTATGCTTGGATGCAAACAAAAATTTGAATACAAAAGGTAACACAAACTCAAAGATCTTTAAAGAACGAATAGAGAGTCATTGAAGCTCAATCTGAGGATTTGGGAATCATTTGCAATGAATGCACTCTTCTACTTCTTGAAGTCACTTGAATGCATAGAAGTTGGTGGTTGGAAGCTTAATTTTTCTTCTTGAATGCTCACTAAAGCACATTAGAAACTTTTGGAGTTAAATGCACTTCATTGATATTCTCTCTTGTCTTCTTGGGTTCTCTTGCTTCAATAATGGCTTAGGTACCCATGAATCCTTGTTAAAATATCCAAAAATGGGTTCCTGCCATTGGCTATTTGAGAACTAGCTATTACATGTATTCTATACAATTTTTTAGCTTCTAAAAACTATCTATTGGAGCTATCAACTACAATGGAGGTAGTTCTAGTAGATCTGGAGTTGATTTAAGCTTTCCTTAAGTTGACTCAAGGCCTTTAAGTTGACTTAAGCACTGTTTATAGAAAACCACCTTCTTGTCTTTTTTGAGAGAGTCGACTCAAGGCCTATGCTAAAAATTGATGTTATGCCAAAGTCGACTCAAATCCTTCAAGGGTCGACTCTAAGCCTTCTTTACTTAAATTTTTTATGGCTTAGCCTCCTTTAAGTTTACTTCTTTAAGTCTTCAAGATGGAAGTCATGGGCATCTTTGAAATATTGCACTAGCTTCGTGAAGCCTCTTCTTAAACACTTAAACAACTAACTATAATTAATGCCACGCATTTGTCCAAAAACATTACTTTCAGAAGGTGAAATAGGGGCAAATCCCAATTCCATAGCACTATCGAATAAATCTTTCTGAAACCAAAGTATGTAATTTACTTCCAACCATCGACAATGTTCTTATAACAAAATCTTCCTCCCTTTTAATCAATATAAATATGTTGAATCCCTACAAGAAGGACATACAACACGCCCTTTAGTGCTCCAGCTAAATTAATTAGTATATGCTAGAAAATTATTAATAGTCCACATAAGAGCCATCCATAATTTGAATGTTTAGCCAGTGAAAGTATCAAAGATATTGATACCCTCTCATAATTATTTGAATTTCTCTATTAAAAATTATAAAAAAAATATCAATATCAGTTCTTGTATCCTTATCACCTAGAATAACTATTAACAGAATAAAGGAAGCTACTTTTCATGCATATCCATGATGACAAATTATAAGAAATCAAAATCACTAATCAAGTACTATAGGTAGAACTCAAAGTCTAAAATGGATTGAAGCCATTAAGGCCTAAATCCAATCTAAAATTGTGAACATTAGATGCAAAATCAAAATACCTATCATAAATGCTTTCTATACTAAACTATCTACTAGGTGTCTCAAAACTTAATCTTTGGTACATCCTTCATCATACCATCTCATTGATTAAACTATCCCCGATGATGCATATATTCTTTTCAATCTAAGTATGAGAGGAAAGTAATGTAAAAGTTTGAGGATTTTCTCATACTTCATGTAGCATCCATTTCATTTAATATTATAGTCTCATCTTTTTTTATGTATTATTTGTCATAAAGATCCACACACATAGCATGATTCTTGATTAATATTTTTATTATTGTATAATATACAATCATTTAGAAAACTATTAATTACATAATTATTTTAATTTCAAATGATTTTGATTTTTTTAGGGATATAAATGAGTTGAGAAAAGTCAACTTAGGCAAGTCAATCTTTATGATTTTTTAGTCAACATTTTAGTGAACCAAGCTATTTTTTTAAAATTCTATAAATTCTTCTCATTCAAATTTGCTTTTTATAAGTTAAGCTTTGTAGGAGTACACAACCTAAAATAAGGTTTTATAACAACCAAAAATATTTGCCAAATGAACATGGACTTGGAATAGTTTGTGCCTAATCAAACCATCTTATATATATATATATATATATATATATATATATATATATATATATATATATATATATATATATATATATATATATATATATATATATAGGCATAGATCATTCTACCTTTGTCACACCCTCGATCTCAGATTGTGAGCAAGGCATCATAGCAACCACCGCATACTCATAGAAAACTCTTCCTATAAGCATGCAAGGCATCATAGCACAATATCATAAAGCAATGGTGGAATAAAATTCAAATAACCAAATCAAATATCTTACCAAATAATTTTTCATCAACTTTAATAAATCCTAATCTAAAATAAAGATATCAAATTCTATCTCTAATTCACTCTCTCATATAAAATCCCTGAGTCAGGCTAGTCCTTTGAATCTATAAAAAAAATAAAATATATAGTTATAAGCTAGATAGCACAATAAGCAATATACACTTTAGCTACATAAATTTAGCAATAATAATATATTAAAAATTAGCATGTAAAATACATCAAGTCAAAATATATAACACTAATCAAATAAAATCCATGTAAATTTATTTTCATTCATAAATTAATTTCTTTCAAAATATCACATTCATCATGACGGCCATGAACTAAATCAAAGTACCAACATATAACCTTCATTGGTAGGTATCAAATTACTAGTGTTTAACCATCCTGCTGGTAGGGTATCAAAATATCAATACATAATTCCCACTGATAGGATATTAAACTATCAGCATTTAACCCTCTGGTAGGATTTGGTATATAGTCAAGCTATGAGTCAAAAGCTATCTTAGATCAAAATACTATTTTATATTCCAATTCTAAATGTTCATAAACTACGCAATATCGAAATCCATTAGATAATCTATATCCAATTCAATATGTTCAATCATAAATCATTTAATATTTCAAAAAAGCACATATTCAATAATTCAAACTACCATACATCAGATTTATAAATTATGTATAATTTAATATAGAAAATATTTTATAATTTACTGATAAATCTAGAAATGTGTAACATTACTTACCTCATATATACTCCAAAAAATTCGTATAGTTCCATAAATTTTTTTTAGAATCTTTAATTCATAGATTATATCACAATATCCCACTATTGAACATCTTTTTGTCGAAACGACTATACCCCAATAGTATACAAAATTTAAGTATACCAATTAGAAAGAAAATAGATAATTAACAAGAAGCAGGATTGATAGATAGTAGTACTTAATGATTTTGATCGATCCAAACATCTCACTTCATCTAATTAAGATCAAATTAGAATATAGATGGTTCAACAGAATCGGGGATGATCAAATCAATAGTATCTGACAAGAGTCAAGATGAAGGCCAACATGGTGCTTGATGATCAGAGATCGATTTGATCAAATAACTTTATTTAATCAAGATTGTATTAAGATATAATTGACTTTATATAGATCAAATATGATGATATTTGAATCCGGCCAAGACGAGCACCGACAGGCTGTCTAGTAACCATAGATCAAGGCCCTTCAGTAAGCTCAATCAAATCATCGAAAGAAAATCCTTTACTCGATCAATCTTAAAGCGATAAATTTCATAAAGAAAAAAACCATTCTAGAGAGAGAAAGTATAATTTTTTTAGAGAAAGAAAGTAGTGAGAGAAATTAGATAGAGAAAGTGGAGAGGAAAAAAATCCTAGAAGAGAAAGAGAGAAAGAGAAGAGGGAAGAGAGAGAAACTCTTTCTCTCCTTTTCTTTGTTTTTCTTCTCTCTTCTTTTCTTTTCTTTTTTTCTTTCTCCTTTTCTTTTCTATCTTCTTCTTTGTTCTTCCTAATGGAATAGGGGACCTTGGAGTCCCCATTTATTCCCTAGATTAGAAGCCACGATCGATGTGGCAAGGGTTGGGAGCAACTAGGGCAATGATAGTGCAGGTGGGGGACCATAGGTTAGCGATCGACGGCAATGACTACCATTCAAAATTCGATAGTTCATCGAATAGAATACATGAGCTAACTGCTAAGAAAGAAAGGAAGGAGGGTTGATCAACTATTGCTGGCTTCATACTTGGATTTTCCGATGACCATTAGGCTAAAATCTAACAAGCTCAAGGAGAAGAAGAGGGAAAAACTCTTACGAACCCCTGGCTTAGACCTCGATTTTTTACTGAAAGAAGAGGAAAGTCCTCTTCCCCTTAAATAGCGCTAGAGGGAAGGAGTTTAACTCCTTCTTGGTCATGGTTCTTGACTTTGATCGGGAGTCAATCAGGGGAAAGGTTCAATGGAAGAGGTCTTCTCTCTATTTTTCTATTTTTTTGGATGCTTTAAGATTCATTCAGCTAGATTGGATTGGGGTATCACAATCTCTATCATGGAATTGAATAGCCTTTAAGCCAACTTGTTTTACCAATTTTAGTAGTTTAGATTGTAACCTACATTTTAATATATATAAATAATATAATGCAATAACTAATATTATAGTAATGTAATGTATACATATGGTACTAAATATTGCATCATTATGTTATATTATATTAGATAATATCTTAATATATCATAATATTGTAATCATTTGTTGTCTTAATATTATAGTAAATACTATTAGTATCTACATTGACAATTTACACATATAATATTTTATTCCAATAATAACTTGTATAGCATCACAAAATCTTATAATTGATTATCAAACCTACATAGACATAGCATTATATAACAATTGCAATATTGATTATCACGTTAAAGTTATTTTTAAATAAAATTTTAGAAAATCTAAAACTAATAATAAAATGGGAACATATGAGACTATATACTAGAATAAATTATCATAATAAATAGTATATTAGAAATAGTACACTAATATAATTTACATGTAGCAAGATAATGTTGCGATATTTTTTTGTCACACTAATATTCATTACTATTTGTAGTAAAATATTGTTATTATACAAAATTTATTTTATGTAATAATATCATATGTATACCTATATAATTCAATAAAATAATATATTATTTTAACACAATATTATAATTATGAAATTTGGCCCAATTGGGCTAGTTTTGAATTGAAATCGACAATGGAATTGCTGACCTCAATTCAAATTTTTGAAAAAATTTTAGGTTGGAGTAGGAGAGTCCTGATTCATCGTCAATCATTTTCTTCAGTTGATAAGGCCACCTAACGATGGTTGGTGTGGCTTTTTCGGGCTAGTGCGAATTGCTGATGGCCATTGGAGGTTGATGCAACTGATGAATAGCCAATATTAAGCCAACCTTATCTCCTCCACAGTCAAGCCTTATTTAAATCCTTCCTTTACGATCGAGCCATCACCAAACCCCCCCTCTCCACCTTCCTCACCCTTCTTCTTCACCTTCGGCAATATCGAAGCATCATAGCCCGGCACTAGCACCACCATAGATCCCTTTCTCCTCAAAAATATTCCATGGTTTTTCCATGTTTCATGCTTGAGTCGTGCCTCTTTTTTCACCAGAAATCTTCACCAATGGCCATGACCACTACCACCATCAATGCCGGTAAGCCTCTCCCCCTCCCTTTATTTTGTTTTGGTTTTGCTCATCGTCAAAGAATATGGTAATGGTACATTGTATCAATGTTTGGTATCAGTGTTGAAATATTTTTTTTTATATATAAACAAAAAGGGGGAGAACAAAAATTGAAAACATAAGTAGTCTGAATTTCATTTGATAAGCAAAAAGGGAGAGAAAACTAATGAAAATTTAAGCAAATATGAACTTTTACTAAAGCAATCAAAATTTTAGGTTAAGCCAATCTGAATCCTTAATAAGCATTCAAAATTTTTGATCAAGAATCTTGTCTAATGCTTGAAATTATGATAAAGCTCTCAAAAGTTATGATACAAAATGAATTTTATTCATAGAATCATAGCCCCTAACTTTTTGAAAAAGGTTAAACTTCTATGAAATGATCTACTTCTATATCATATTATGCATTGAGTAATTCCTAATGATATATTTAAGTCCTTAAATCTAAAAATATTTAAAATTTGCTATATTATTTGTATATACTTAAAGTTTTATTATTATCAAAAAGAAGGAGATTGTTAGCTCCAGGATTGATTTTGATGAATAGCAAAATATTTGAGTATATGATTAATACTAACAAAATATTTAAGTATTTGAGAAGAGATTTCAAAAAGCTAAAGCCATATTTCAAAGATGCCCATGACTTCCATCTTAAAGACTTAAAGAAACAAGTTTAAAAGAAGTCAAGCCATGAAAAATTCAAGGAAGGGCTGGAGTTGACCCTATTTGAGTCATCTCTAGCACGATATCAATTTTTGGCATAAGCCTTAAGTCGACTCAAGGAGTCCTAAAGTCAATTCTAGCACACAGGATCAAGCAGGCATAAAGCTCCAATCAACTCCTACAGGTCTCAAGTCAATTTTCTCAGAAAAGATAGAGAGGTGGTTTTTTGTGAACATCGCTTGAGTCAACTCCTAAAGTTCTCGAGTCAACTCAAGAAAAGCTTGAGTTGACTCGAGATCTACTAGAGCAGACTTTATTATAGCTAATAGCTCCAACGGCTAGTTTTTTAGAAGTTGCAGAATTGCACAGAACATTTGTAATGGCTAATTCTTGACCCCTAACAGCTAGAAATCTATTTTTGAATATTTTAACAAGGATTTATAAGTGTGTAAGCATTATTGAAGTAAGAGAACCCAAGAAGATAAGAGAGAACATCAGTGAGGTTTATTAAACTCCAAAATTTTTTTGTATGCATTAAGTATTCAAGAAGAAAAATCAAGTTTCTAACCACTAGCTTCTTATGCATTCAGGTGATTTTTTCAAGAAGAAGAAGAAGAAGAGCGTATTTATTGCAAAAGCTTTTTAATTTCTTAGATTATGCTTTAACGACTCTCTATTTGCTTTTTAAGGAGCTTTGAGTTTCTATTACTTTTTATATTCAAATTTTTCTTTATAACAAGTTTCAATAGGAATTGAAACTTGCAGAATAGGCTCATCCAAACCTAAAATTAAATTTGTACAAGCTTAGGAGTGATTTGAGGTAAAAGTTTTGATTGGTGAGCCTATAAAACCAATTGGATTTAAATTATGAGTCCGAAAAATAATTTTGCTGTAATCTAGATGATTGTATTAGAATTCCTAAAGAGTTGCTTAGGAAGTGAATGTAGGTATTGTGCTTGACATTAAAACACTATAAAAATTTTATCTTCATGTGTGTGGCTTTGATTTCTATTCTCTTACTCTATTCATTGCTTTATACTTTTGTACATTTATTTCTTCCACTGCATTTTCACATTGTTCATTTAATTTGTGTACATATCAGTTTTTAGTTGTAAAATTTTTTGAAAACCTGATTCATCCCTTCCCCCCTACTCGAGTTGTCTCTCTAGGCTACAAGCTCTAAGTCTTCAAAGATAAAAGGATGAGAGAATCTTAGAAGCTCAATGCATGAAGGGCTACCAGACAATTTCTTCGATGATGATGACATGGACATAAAAATAACAATGACATAATTATTGCATCTGCAAATATTATTACTAAGTAGTTATGGAAGAAAAGAAGCATCTTCTTTGACTTACTTTATTGAGAGCACAGTCTTCTTTACTATAATTCTGATGTGATGCATATAGAAAAGAATGTTTATGATAATTTTATTGGAACATCATTAAATCTTGATGGAAAGATCAAAGATAATATAAAGAGATATCTTGATTTTAAAAAAATGGGTATCCGATAAAAACTTCATCTTAAAATGCTAGTCCATGATAAAATTTATGCCTCTTATATTTTACACAATATCTAGTTGATAAAAAGATAATTTTTTATAATTTTAAAAAATATCAAGATATCTAATAGGTATGGATTAAATATTCCATGATGTATAAATTTGAAAGAATAAAAACTTTCAAATTTTAAAATTAAACAATCTTTTATATTATATTATTTTTAATTTATAAAATTTTTAATATTAAATATATGCAATCTTAAACAATTGATTTTAGTATATACATTTTATCTGAAAAGGCATTTTAATTCAAAATAATTTATATTTAATAAAATTAGAAAAAAATTCTGCGCATCAGGCAGATAACATGCTAGCCCCTCCCCTATTTTTTTTTTACTAGCCGTATAAAGCCTGATAGTTAAAACAATCATTCCCAGTAGTCACAGAGAGGGCAATTAATGTGTACAGTCCGGCTCACAATTTTGCGATCTGGAAACGTGGGCTTTCGCCAGCGGTCACACGATCCACCCACAGGGTTTTACTCATTCAACTCTTGTTCTTTGTCCTTTATCGCACTTTTAAAGTATCTTTATCGTCTCTTGATATCTAGATTGTCGTGCCAAAAGAACCTAGAACATGCCGTAAAGGACCCAGGTTTCAATAATCACAACATCAGGAACACAGATTCAGGGCACCTTGCTTTCTTTTTTTTTTTTTTTTTTTGATAGCAGGCGCTTTCAAATAACAGTGTTATAACTTATAATCGTAAAGCCAATCATAATAACAGTTTTAGCCACCTCATGAGTAAATATAATAGCTATTACTTAATCTCTTTTTGTTATTTTTCATTATTACAAAGCATTGTAATATAAATAAGGGCTTTTTGCACTATATAGTAATAGTTATTTAATTCTATATGTATATCCTTATGATATTACTATTTATTTGTATATCCTTCTAAATTTTTTTTACATATATATAAATGTCCTTATAAACATATGAAATTATACATATGACCTTACATATACCTCCTTATAAATTATTGTTTATATAAAATCTTATAAATTTACTATATATATATATATATATATATATATATATATATATATATATATATATATATATATATATATATATATATATCTCCTTATTATTTATTTCTTTTTGCATATCTATCATTTATTGAATTAAGGGTATACATGCAAAAGGAACTATTATCGCAGAATTTGGTTGTTGCCGAATCGAGCTAAAGCAGAAGAGGACGAGATCGCCATCGGTGACCTACAAAATAAAGTCTTGTCCGAAGTCGGTGGTGGTGGCTCCGATAGAATCTTCCGACGATCAAGTCAGCTCTTCTAGCCAATAGAAATGGAGTACTCTGAAATGAGTTCGGCAGAGTTTAGAGAAGGAGAGGAGAGCTTAAAACTTAGAGTAAGCGTATCTGGAGGGTCCTTTTTCATAGGTGGAGCTTGTAGCGGGTTGATGATAATAGCTGCAGCTGTCTGATAGCGGGTCGCTCGAAGTTTGATGGGATCAATCATGGAGAAAGGCGTCGTCTACAGCATCGTCTGCAACAGATTGATGGTGACAACCATCGCCGCCTGATAGGCGGTCGCTATCACCTGCAGCGGACTGATGGTGATCGTTCGTCGAGATTTAATGACCGTAGCTCTAAGAAAGTGGACGTTGGTTGATGGACTTCGGCATATATCGATTCTAGAGAAGATCGGACTTCTGAAGGGGATACGTCTGGTGGGATTATCCGGGAGCAATCCGCTGGAGGAATCCGACTATGGGAGAAATCTGGGAGGAGTTCGGTCGAAGGAAAAGCTCGAAAGAAGTTTGGCTCTCATAGGCATCTGACTGGAGGGGTGCGGAGAAAGTTCGACTCTCGTAGAAATTCGATTGGAGCTCGGTCGCTGAGGAGCTCGTCAGGCTGAAGAAGTTTAGCAAAGATCAGGCCGACTGAAGAAGTTCTACGTAGTTCGATCGACTGAAAGAGTTCGGCAAGGACCAGGCAGGCTGAAGGAGTTCAGCTGACTGAAACTCGTCCGCTAAAGCTCTTCCGTGGCTACCGATTGCATTAGACTGAGCATCGAATTGAACTTTGGCAGGAGCGGAATTTATCCCCAACAATAGTCTCCCTCACTCCTGAGCTCAAAACTCGAAGAAAGAAAGTGCAGAAAAGGCGACTGTCGAAGTCCTCTTCTGAGCTCCATGCTGGTTTAGGTTGAAGCTCGGAGGAGATCTCATCTCTAGCCAAAGTTGATGTTAAAGTTGAAGCCCGGGTGAGATCTCATCTTCAGCTGAGATTAAAGTAGATCTCATCTCCTATGGTCGAGGTCAGAGGTTAAGCTCTTTGGGGGCGATATTATCTCCAGCAGTCGAGACTGACTCGGGGGAGATCTACTCTCCTATAGTTAAGATTGACTCTGAGAAGTTCTTGTCTCCTGAAGCTGAGGTTGACTCGATCGCTCAGAAGAGATCTTATCTCTAGCTGAGGTTGTCATGAACGCTCGGAGGAGATCTTATCTCCTACAGTCGAGGTTGCCTCGGGGGAGATCTTATCTCCTGTAGTCGAGGTTGATACGGGCGCTCGAGGGAGATCTTATCTCCTGCAACTAAGATTGGCCTGGTCACTCGGGGGAGATCTCATCTCCTGTAATCAAGATTGCCTCAGGGGAGATCTTATCTCCTGCAACCGAGGTTGATACGAGCGCTCGGAGGAGATCTTATCTTCTACAATCGAGATTAATGCAGGCGCTTGGGGGAGATCTCATCTTCTATGGTCAAGGTTGCCTCGGGGAAGATCTTATCTCCTACAACTGAGGTTGATACGGTCACTCGAGGGAGATCTTATCTCCTACAGTCGAGGTTGGCCCGATCGCTCAGGAGAGATCTTATCTCCTACGGTCGAGGTTACCTCGGAAGAGATCTTATCTCCTATAACCGAGGTTGGCCTGGTCGCTCGAGGGAGATCTCATCTCTTATGGCCGAGGTTGCCTCGGGGGAGCTCTTATCTCTACGGTCGAGGTTGCCTCGAGGGAGATCTTATCTTCTACAGCCGAGGTTGATACGGACGCTCGTGGGAGATCTTATCTCCTACAGTCAAGATTGGCCCGATCACTTGAGGGAGATCTTATCTCTCCTACAATCGAGGTCGGCTCGGAGGAGATCTTATCTCCTACAGTCGAGGTTGATATGGGCGCTCGGGGGAGATCTTATCTCCTGCAACTGAGGTTGGCCCGATCGTCTGGGGGAGATCTCATCTCCTACGGTCGAGGTTGTCTTGGAGGAGATTTTTATCTCCTGCAACTGAGATTGATATGGATGCTCGAGGAAGATCTTATCTCCTGCAGTTGAGGTTAGCCTGATCGCTCGGAAGAGATCTCATCTCCTGTGGTCGAGGTCGAGATCAGCTAGGGGGATTCTTATCTTCTATAGCTGAGGTTGATACGGGCACTCGAGGGAGATCTTATCTTCTGTAGTCGAGGTTGGCCCGATCGCTCGGAGGAGATCTTATCTCCTGCAGCCAAAGTCGGCTTGGGGGAGATCTTATCTCCTGTAGCAGAGGTTGATACGGGCACTCGGGGGAAATCTTATCTCCTGCAGCCGAGGTTGGCCCGATCGCTCGGGGGGAGATCTCATCTCCTACGATCGAGGTTGCCTCATGGGAGATCTTATTTCCTACAGCCAAAGTCATCTCAAGAAAGATCTTATCTCCTGCAGTCAAGGTTGATACGGACGCTCGGAGGAGATCTTATCTCCTGCAGCCGAGGTTGGCTCGATCGCTCGGGGGAGATCTCATCTCCTACGGTCGAGGTTGCCTTGGGGGAGATCTTATCTCCTGCAGTCGAGATTGATACGGATGCTTGAAGGAGATCTTATCTCCTACAGCCAAGGTTGGCCCGGTCACTCGGGGGAGATCTCATCTCCTACGATCGAGGTTGCCTCAAAAGAGATCTTATCTCCTGCAGCCAAGGTTAATGTAGACGCTCGAAAGAGATCTTATCTCCTGCAGTCGAGGCTGAAGGACTTCGACTCACTCATGTTAGGATGAGGTTCTCCTCCTATTCCTAACACGGCCACTATTGACTGCTTCTTTTTTGTCATCACATAATTTTTGCACCCAGAAATAATATTATTGAAATGAAAGAATTTTACCGAAGGAAAGTTACTGGCAACACATTCCCAGATTTTCTATGCTTCAGGATCGTGGGGGCGTTGTTCCTCCGAGTTCCCTCAGGCGGTAAGTCCCGGGCTGGATGACCTCCTCTATTTCATGCTGGTCTTCTCAATTTGGAGCAAGCTTCTCTTGGCTTTGACGCTAAGAGATGATAGCCTACCGAAGTACCAAGCCTTCGGAGATAGCGTCGATGATGTTGGAAGGCGATCAATCTCCTTGTCGTTCCTCCCATATTGATGGTTCTAGCTTCTAGGGGGAGGACTTCTTCGCATCCTTCCGTTGGGACTTCCTTGATGACGAGCTCGAGAAGAAGTTCGGCTTTGCTTGCACTGGGGAGGTCGTGAGCACGGTCGAACTCCATTCCATCCTCCAGTGAAACCTTTGTCGGGGCTTCCTTGATGACGAGCTCGAGGGGGAGTTCGGCCTCGCTTACGTAGCGGGAGGTCGTGAGCGCGGTCGAACTTCATTCCGCTCTCCTATAAAACCTTTGTCAGGGCTTCCTTGATGATGAGCTCGAGGGGGATTTTGGCCTTGCTTGCGTTGGAAAGGTCATGAGCGCGATCGAACTTCATTTCACCCTCCTATGAAACCCTCTAAGGGAGAACTTCTGCTCTCTGTTTCTCCTTCCTAAGGGCAATTGGTATGCTAGGCCAAATGCTCTTCTTTAAGATCAGTTCCTGACATCCTGATGGTGGGTTTGCTAGCAAAGTCACTGTCAGAGGCTACCGCACGGCCTGTATCATCTAGGCAAGACCACGAACCTACTGGATCAGTAGGTTGAACTGCTCTGCATCTACCACGACTTCAGGTGGAACCTAGGTTGCCGGGATTGAAGCGGAAGCAAATGGACCTGGCGTGAAGGCTGTCGATCATTGAGTCGAAGCTCTCCTGAGAGATATTCTTTCTCGAAAAAGAACTCTAGAGAGGAAGAAGAGAGATCTTCAGAGAGGAAAGAGAGAAATCATCGTTGAGCACTCCTTTAAGAACAAGAGGGCCTCAAGAACACCTCAAGAACAGAGGTGGCCCTTCCTCTAACACCAAATCTGTTATCGTAGAATTTGGTTGTTGCCGGATCGAGCTGGAGCTAGCCAATAGAAATAGAGTGCTCTGGAATGAGTTCAACAGAGTTTAGATAAGGAGAGGAGAGCTTAGAGCTTAGAGTAAGCATATTTGGAGGATCTCTTTTTATAGATGAAGCTTGTAGCGGATTGATGGTGACAGCTGCAGCTGCCTGATAACAAACCGTTCGAGGTTTGGTGGGGTCAGTCATGGAGAAAAGCACCATCTGCAGTGTCGTTTGCAACTGATTGATGGTGACAGCCATCGCTGCCTGATAGCGGGTTGCTGTCACCTACAGTGGACTGATGGTGACCATTCATCAAGATTTAATGACCGTAGCTCTGAGAAAGCGGACGTTGGTTGGTGGACTTCAGCATATATCGATTTTAGAGGAGTTCGGACTCCTGAAGGGGATACATCTGGTGGGGTTATCCAGGAGCAATCCACTGGAGGAATCCGATTGGGGGAGAAGTCCGAGAGGAGTTCAATCGAAGGAAAAGCTCGGAAGAAGTTCGGCTCCCATAGGCATCCGACTGAAGGAGGGTGGAGGAACTTCGACTCTTATGAGAGTCCGACTGGAGCTCGACCGCTGAGGAGTTTGGTAGGCTGAAGAAGTTCGGTAAAGATCAGACCGGCTGAAGGAGTTTTGCGGAGTTCGACCGGTTGAAGGAGTTCGATAGGGACCAGACAAGCTGAAGGAGTTCGGTCAGCTGAAGGAGTTCGGCTAAAATTCATCCGCTGAAGCTCTTCCATGGCTACCGGTTGTATTAGGCTGAGCATCAAACTGAACTTCAGCAGGAGCGAGGTTTATCCCTAATAGAAACTAATATATAAAGATGTACACTGAAAAGAAATAATTTATAAGGCATATACACAAGTAGTAAATTTATGAGGGTATTCTAACACTACTATAAAAAGGAGCTACGGCAGTGCATACTATGGCAGCAATTTCAACTGCTATAATATAATCTATGAAAGTGATTTTATGGTTGGACCTATTATAGCGGTTCTTTGTAATCACTGCCATAGGTCAGACCTATTGCAGTGGTTCTATAAAAGCACTATCATATCTTTTTTCAGTATTTTTACTCTAAATATTATATAATTTTAAAATTTAATATCCATCTTTATTATTTATTATTTAAATAATTGTCATTAAAGTATTATCACAAAAGATCGCCTCGATCCGATGATCCTAGCTTCATCGATTAAAAAAATTTGATTTCAACGATCATTAACGATGATGCGATGATCTGATAAATGGACATCTTTGATTGGTCCAAAAATCTACAATGATGATCTTGATGATATTTATAGCATACTATCAAAATTTTACTTCAATCGGATATCGTTATCATGGTCAATTTAGTATGGGATGATTTTGACCGTTAAATGAGAAACAAGCGATTAAAAGGCCAAACGGCATCCAATTATGAGATAACTTTTTTCATAAATGATCTTGACTACTACTTTAATCAATTTTATGATGGTGATTATAAAATTTCACTCGTGGATCTATGAATAATTCAAAATTATACTTTGCTTGATAACCATTCTTAAACTCCATTAATAGTTATGCTCGTACTTTTATAATATCTGTTTAACATAAATAGTTCATACAAAAATAATTAAAATTTTATGATCATTGTTATATAAAATTATTAAAATTATAGCAAAGATTATTTAACTAAAAAATTATCTTATAATCGGATACTATTTAATCCTTTGATCACTTATTTCTAATTTAATAGTCAAAATCATTTCATACTAAAATGACCATGATAACGATATTCAATTGAAGTAAAACTTTGATAGTATGCTACAAATATCATCGAGATCATTATTGCATATTTTTGGATCGATCAAAGATCTTCATCTATCAGATCATCGCATCATCAAAATTAAATTTTGCTGATCGATGAAGCTAGGGCCATCAGATCGAGGCGATCTTTTGTGATGACACTCTAATGATAATTATTTAAACAATGAATGATAAAGATAGATATTAAATTTTAAAATTATATAATATTTAAAAAAAATTAATTTTTAATCTATGGCAATGGTTACTTAAACCACTGCCATAGGTCTACGGTAGTAGTTTTAACCACTGCCATAGGTCTACGACAGTGGTTCGAAAATCACTACCGTAAATCTATGGCAATGGTTCTAAAATCGCTGTTGTTGACTAGATTAAAATTTTTCAAACCAGTTCCCCCCGTGTGCTCTATCTTTCTCTCTCTCTCTCCCTTCCTGCTCTCCACCATCGGTGGGACCCCGTTCCTCTCCTTTCCCAGCCGACACCGCCCCTCCTTCCCACTTGGCTACCCCCACCTCTTGGTGCCCCGCTCCTCCCTGCTCACCCCCCATCCCCGATCGTCCTCTACTCTCGACCCCTCCCCACCCCTCTCCGGTCGTTCCCTCAACTTCCACCACCCACACCTCTCGGGCTGTCCCTCCCCGTCATCGTGCACCCTCCTCCCTCGGCCCCGCCACCTCCACGTCCCAGGCCACCCCTCCCCATCACCGTGCACCTCCCCATCACCATGCACCCCCCTCCCCTAGCCCTGCCACCCCACCTCTTGGGCCACCCCTAACTGTCACTACGCACTCCCCTTCCCACCAGCCCCACACCCCCACCTCTGGGCCGCCCCTCCCCATCACCGCGCACACGCCCCCCACCAACCCCCATCCTTGGCCTCCCTGCTCAACCCCCCACCCTCACCACTCCCACC
The DNA here is from genome assembly GCA_006176705.1 of Cocos nucifera. Classification (NCBI taxonomy): domain Eukaryota; kingdom Viridiplantae; phylum Streptophyta; class Magnoliopsida; order Arecales; family Arecaceae; genus Cocos; species Cocos nucifera. The sequence continues at coordinate 512,221 of QRFJ01000765.1, forward strand.
CCCCTGGCCGCCCCCCCTCTCCCAACCTCCCCATCATAGCACCCTCTGGATCGCCTCTCTCTCTCTCCCCTCTTTCTCTCTCTTTCCTTTTTCTCTCTCTTCTTTCTCTATCTCACTATGTTGCTTTTATTTCGCAGGTTACCTCTAGCGTCGTCATCTTCCTCTAATGCTATCGCCGGCAACCCTCAGAGCTTTCGATGCGATCCCATCTCCATAGCCGCAGGTATAATTTTTTTAAAATTTTATAGTATTATTTATTAATCATTTATAATATTTATAATAATTTTAAAAATATTTATAATAAATATTATAAATATTTATTATAAATATTATAATTATCTGTATGTCATAGATTCTGGGCTATGTTGTGGTGGTAGCCTTGAGCCATGCCATGTCGACGACTGTGGATAGCCCTTGGAACATGTCGGCCTATAAGAAAATCATTGCCAATAGGTTTTGGACCGTGTCGATGGCAGTGAGCTATATTGGCTGCTAAGAGAACCCTCACCCCCACCAGCAGGTTTTGGGCCATGCCCTCGACCGTAGGCCATGTCGGTCGATAAAAAAATCATTACCGATGGGTTCTAGACTGTGTTGGTGGCTGTGAACTGTGTCGACCGCTAAAAGAACCCTCACCCCTATCGATGGATTTCGAGCCATGCCCATAGCTGTAGGCCATGCCGGTCGCTAAGAGAACCTCCGACCGCTAATAGAAAGTAAAATTATTTATTGGTCATCCTTAATTATTTATGGATGTAATTCTTATTGTAGAATTTATTGCATAATATTTTTTAGATTTTTATATCTTATTGGTTTTGTTTATTGTATTGCATAACGATAGATCCATCAATTGATTAGTGTATATAATTTCTCCCATTCATACATTTATATGTAATTATATGGATGAGAGAATTATGTACAATAATCAATTGATTGTTTAATTTAAATAATTTAAAAATTATAAATAATTTTATAGGTAATTACAATAATCAAATGATATGCTAAGAATTTTGAATGAAATTTTTGTAGTATTTTTTTTTTATTTTTCCTACATGAAAGAACTAAGAAAAAATGCTACTAAAATTTTATTCAATTTTTATTACATATCGTTTGATTACTATAATAAACCTATAGAATTAATACAATTTCTAAATGGGATATAACCTATCTTTATCTATTAGTTGATGATAGGATGCATTTATTGCATATCTAAAAATGATATTTAATATAAATTTCATACATGATATTTATTTTAATCTTTATTTATGATGTATTTTTTATTTATAATGCATTAGTATATAATTTAAATTTTATACATGATTTAATTATAGTATCATCATTTTTAAAATGGATAAGGGATGTATGAAGTTTAGTAGGCTCTCGCCAGAATATGAGGCTGGACTTCAAAAATTTTTTGATTTTGCTATAGAAAAAATTGGGGACCATGGACTGATCCAATGTCCTTGTAAAAAGTGTATGGATGGGCCATGGCTATGTCATTAAGATGTCAATGATCACCTTACTAAGTATGGGTGGACTGATCCAAATGATCCATATTTCTTCATATGTTGGAAAACATAAAGATCCCAGATGAATACTCAAGCAACATATCAAAGCATGTGAATAGTAAGGATGTCAAACTTGGGGGATTAAAAACTTATGATTATCATGTGCTGATCCAGAAATTGATCCCAATAGGTATTCATAGTGTATTGCTAAAAAATGTTAAAATGGCTATTATTCATTTTTACAACTTTTACAAAGATATTTATACAAAGAGGTTGCTTAAAAAAGATGTGAAGAAAATGAAAACAAGGACGGTGACTATATTATGTGATTTGGAGAAGATATTTTCACCATCATTTTTTATGGTTATGATGCATCTCACCATGCATCTTATGAAAAAAATTATACTTGAAGATCTAGTGTTCTGTCGATGGATGTATCCTACTAAGAAAAATATTCAAACTCTAAAATCTTATGTAAAAAATATGAATTGTTCGAAGAAATCCATAGCAGAAGGTTATTTGTATCAAGAGTGTATTAATTTTTGTATCATATACTTAAACAAGCTTGAGACACATCGTAATCAGCCTATAAAAAATCAAGATGATTAGTATGAGCTAATTGAGTTTGCATTTGAGTCCATTTCACAGCTAGGTGGACTTTCCACTTCATCTGCCTCACTGATTTAAGCATTGAGGAAAAGGATAAGGTGCACTACTACGTGCTCTTCAACTATGATGTCATTGAGCTGTATATAAGGTGAGTCACTCAGTCTTATTTATTTTATAATAATTAAAAAAAATATTTGATTATATCTAAATTTGTTCTTTGTGCATGTAGCAATATAAGAAGGTCATAAGAATAAAATATGATGCTCTAAGTATGCAGGAGAAAGAAAAAATATACAGCAAAAAATTTTTTGAATGGTTCAAAGATCATGTAAGTGATTAAATATTCTTATCTTGTACAACTTATTTGAACATATTTACTAATTAGATATCATCTCTTTAATTAGGTATGGAGATTACTGCTCGGTGATGTAAGTCTCGAAGTACGTGCTTTTTTAATGGATCATAATCATACCATGCATGAGTATAAATAGCTCATCATTAATGGCTATAGGTTTAATATTCATAGTAGGTCCGTAAATATAGCAACACAAAATAGTGATATGATGTTGGTGCCGCCATTGGGTGTTATGCTAGCTCGAGAAATTCACATCCTCGTATGAAGGATTTGAACTATTATGGCATGGTGGAGAAGATAGCCATCTTGGACTATTATTCTAAAGGAAGGATTGTGTTGATGAAGTGCGATTGATTTGATACCTTATCACAGTCAGGGATGAAGACTGATGAGTGTGGTTTTACTCTCGTTAACATGCAATGCCACCTCTGCACTGAAGAACCGTATATACTTACTTTTCAAGCTAGTCAAGTCTTCTACGTTAGTGATCCCTTGGAGCCTCAATGGAGTGTTGTTATGAGGATGGTGCCTTGGTATATTTTTGATGATATCGAAGTTAATGATGATGTTAGACCATGCATGCAAAGTGCTCCTCTAGGACAAAACTTACCTGGTACTATCGAGGTCCCAGATATATTTGTTAGGAGCTATGGTGATGTTCATATTATTGATGCCACTAGGCGATGACTTCAATATTCTGGTATAAATATTAGAATTTATTTATTGATGCTATACTAATATTATTATTCAACATGTTATATTGGTTAATGTTCATTAACGTTGTAGGTCACGATGGCACCAAAATGCCATCTAGCTTTCACCCCCACCTCTCGATGGATTCTGCGGAGCTCCACATTTGAGTCATAGTCAGAGCATACTCCATCCATCTCTACATCGATTGCCCACGAACCATCGATATCTACTCTACCATCAGCATCTACTCCACCATCGGTATATACTCCACCATCGGTATCTACTCCACCAGCATCTGAGCCTCCACCGTCAGTCACATCTTTGACACCTGCTCTGACACCAGCATCTAAGTGTACATTTTTATTATGTTATTTATTTATTTTTTTAATAGTATTTGTATACTTATATATTTATATAACATATTTTTATTGTAGGTACATCATCCAGTAGAATATTTCATGGTTCCACATGTATGCCACAAGTGTGGAACTACCAGCATCAGGTGATGGTGCAATATGATGCAAATGGGATGCTAGTAGGAAAGACCATGTGGGAGATACATTCCTTTTTCAAAGTGCTTATGAGGCGGTTCGACATTATTCTGGTATTGTCCATAGACTAGCAATTAATGGATGCTGCTGTCAGGGATCGAGTATAGAAAGAGATATAGGTAAGTGTATCTTAATTATATTTATGCATTTGATATATTTATACTTTGATTAGAATAATTTGATAACTAACTTTTGATAACTTTTGTGCAGAGGAGGTATGACTTTCCAAATTACGAGAGGGCTCGAGATGCCCGATAGAAAAAGATTGAAGAGTTGTACCGGGGCTATAAGGTCAAACTTTATAGAAGATGGCTCGATCATCGATAAGACACTTTGGAGGAGCTTGTTCCTTGGATACAGAACTATCTTCCGAGTCAATGGGAGGGGATGGTTAGACATTAGAGGAGCCAAAAATTCGAGGTAAAATTTTTAACTTTTAAATTTTTTAATTTACTTAAAATTATGCTTAAATATTATTTAAATACTTATTATTTATTTGAATACTTGTTTGACCACCTCTCATCAGAAATGAGAGAATCGAGCAGTCCAGGAGTACACGCACATTCTAGGCCATGAGTCTATGGCCAGTCGTATGCATAGAAAGATAATAAATTTTAAATCTTTATTTATAAATTAAATTAATTTTTAAAATATATTTTTAATAAATGAATCCATTATTATAGCTGATGAGAGAGAGGGTGATGTCCAACCGTAGCGAGATCTTCTGATCCAAGCGTACGGACAAGAAAGGCAGGTCGATGAACATTGTGATTGAAATAATTTTTGTAAGTAATAAATATATTAGTATATATGATCAGTATTATAGCATTTTTTATAAAATTTTATTTAAATTTATAATTATAGGAGCAGTTAGATGCACTTGCGAGTGAGGGCTCGGACACCTCTGGTCTCTATGACTATCTATCTTAAATCTTGAGGCCTGAGCACTCTGAAAGGATCTGATATAGACCCGAACATATGTCGATGAGCTACTGGTCTGAGGCAAGCATCTCTTTACATGCTTTTGGTATCGTCAGTCGAAAGCAGCTTGAGGAGGCATTAGCACGGATAGATCAGGCTACGGCATGGGCTGCTCATGCTGAGAAGCGCACATCTCATTTAGAGAGCATCCTGAGCGTCATGCTGATGAGGCTTAGCTTGCATTTTAGAGTAGAGTTCATAGGCCTTGAGGATAGTTGGCTGATAGTTGAAAAATATATCCTAAAGCCAATCATCTAAGTAGTAGATGACTGAAATTAGTATATGAAATATCTAATAATAATAGTTATTTCGCTGGTTCATCATAAAAGTTCTATCTTTCTTAAATGAACTCCTAAATTATGATGAAGTCCTTAGAACCATAATCAACCGATAAAGAAGGATTTATCGAATTATTCTTAAACTGTTCGTGACCAAATGATAAGTTATTAATAAGGACGATAACTTATCGAGTGTAGGTCGCTATATGCCATATGCATTGGTTGTCCTCGTAATCAAATAGTGTGAAGATACTGGTATGACATCTAGGTGAGATGTAGAAGTACATCTATACCGAACATGATCAATGTAGCACTCTACTATCAAGAGTAGCTAGCTAAGGCCAATGGGTATAAGTGTCCCTCCGATCTGAGATCACCATGGTGACTTGCAAGCAAATCACTGTACTTTGATCTTGGACTGTCTATATTTCTAATATAGGTTTAAAAGATTTTTAGGTACAATTAAGTACTTATTAAGTTGGTGTATGAGTCAAGATGGGATTGACCACTCCTGATTAACTTAAGAAAGAGAATGTCTCGCTGTATTTCAATTTAGCAAAACCTAGGCTTGGGTAATCCTTATGAGATGTTATGAAATTTATAAAATTTTTAAACACAATAGCGATGACTTGTATGAGTATTGACAGGATACTCAAAGTCATCTTGAGCATTATTGGTCAAAGGAATAATTATACGGTAACTATAGGTCAGAATTCTAAGAATGTTGCTTTACATATATTCGACCTATCCAGACGTCGGGAACCATTGCTAGATGGTAACTTCAATTGGTACAGAAATTAATTTCTATACTACCAACTTAGGTTTGAACCTATGGGGTCACACACATTCGAGCTTGTAACCTGATCAGATGGTTAATCGACGATTAAGAATCATTTCGAGGTTAAACATTCAATATGATTGATGTTTGACTTAATACAAGTATTGCAGGAGGATTGATTAGCAATTGGATTGCTAATTGGCTCAATTTGATTGAGCAATCAGGTTGAGATCAAGTTTAATTAAATTAAATTCAATTAAATTTAGTTTGAACTTAATTAGGTTAAGTTCAATTGGTTTATTGGATAAGCCAATTGCTAGAAAAAATCAATTCCTAGATGGACTAGGATTTAAGTGCATCTAATTCCAAATTAACTTTGAATTTAAATTAAAATTAAATATAGTTTAATCTAATTTAATTGAGCTCCTAATTAGACTAGGATCATTCTTAATTAGGTTACATTTTATCTAGTTTAAATTAGTTTTGATTTAGGTTCAAAACAGTTTTGACCTAGTCAAACATAAAAAGTTCCAATTAGATTGGGACTCTCACTCTTCTCTTGTGCCAATGGTCCCACGCTCCAATATTTAATTTTAAATTTTTTTATGATTTTCATGCCTAAGAAATTATTTTCTATACTCCATTATCTTAGGAATTGGATTTAAATTTGATTTGGTCAAAATTAGAAAGTAGTTGTGCATAGGATTCTATTTGATAGAGTCCTAGTTATCCAAAACACCTCCTCTCTCTATAGAATTTTCTCCATGCCACCCTCTGATTTTTTGTGTGCCTTCTCTCCACTTTTTCAGGTGTGGCTTTTATGTTCTCTACACACAAAAATCTGGGGAGGCGTCCAAGAGTTGGATGCCCCCCAAATTCCTTCTTGTTTCCTTATTTGACTAGGTCTCTTGACCTAGTCTTCCTAAATATTGGGGTGCCTCCTATGAGATGGTTAGATGACATGATAAATCTCAAAAAAATTATAAAAAATTAGAAAAGAAGGAGGAGAAGGAATGGAGGATTTTTGGTGCTAAGATTCTTGGAGAAGAGCCTTCAATTAAGATATTAAAGGTTAATGTCTTGAAGAGACAAGGTAAGAGAAGATTGTCTTCTCTTATATTTTTCTTTTATGTTTCTCTCTTCATATTTTATTTATAATTTTTATATGATAGAAATTTAAGAGAGAGAGAGAATTTGGATGTGGGGATGAGTGCTCCAAGTTGTTGGGGCATGGTGTTATTTTTTGGACATGATCTGATCATATCCTGATGAGAGAAGGAGAAGAGAAGAAAGATCTTCTCTTAGGATTTCTTGGAGAATCTTTTCTCTCCAATTCTTATTAAAATTTTATATGATAAAAATTAAAAATATTAGATCTAAAAATTTAAGAAAAATTTTAGAGGAGAAGGTCTCCTCTTATCGTAGCATAGAGATATTTTTAGGACATCAACCGTTGATGTCCTGAAGAAAAAGATTTGTCATCTCTTAAGATTTATTTTTTCGTGTTCTTATTTTTTAATTTTTGGGAGATCTAAGGGTTGGATTCTTTCCTTATTCCTCCTCATGTTCTTTATCTCTTGGAGTATCCAGGAGATCCGAAGAACATGTATTTGATTAACCATCAGAAGGAATCCATGAGAAGCTAGCACTTCGAGCGGATCTTCGTTCAACGAACCTCCGATCTATGTTGCAGATTCATATGGATCACCTATAGAGATTGAACACTTGTGTGGCTCTAAAGACAATAATGGATTTAACCGTGGAGTTCTCGATCCGTGCAAAAGGTAAGAGATCTGATCTCTTGGTGATCTAGATGCGATCTAAGGTTAGATCTAGAATTATTCTAGATCTAGATATTGATATGATCAATACCACTTATGATTGATTTAATTTTAAATTTATATTTGCATCACAACATGTTATAGATCCTTAATGTAGAATTTTATAATTTAATTATATGCATATTATAGATTAAATAATTTAATCTATATCTTTCGCTACTCTTTATTTTTGAAAAAGTTTCAAAATTTATGCATGAAATCCTACATATTTTCCAACAGTGATATCAGAGCATCTAGATTCTTTTATAACATGATCATAATTATATTAGATTAAATTTAAAAATTAAAATTAATTAAATATCATACATACTATCATAAGGTTGTCCTATTGTAAGGTTAACCCCTTACAATGAAAATGTTGTCTTAGTATGTGCTGATTTAAATTTGAATCATGAATAATTTAGATTAGATTTAAGAAAATATATGATTCAATTTTTTGATTTAAATCTAAAATTAAATAAATATTTGATCTATTTTAGATTATTTAAATTAGATCTAAATAATATCAGGATTGCACATACTGCCATAAGGTTGTCCTGCTGTAAGGTTTACCCCTTACAGTGAAAAGATTATCTTAGTATGTACTGATCCAAGAAACCTAATTGATAAATATGTTAGATGAGATCTAAAATAATTTATAATTTATTTTTAAATTTTAAATCTAATTTTAAATAATTTATGATCTGATCCACATGATGTGTTTTATATTTAGATCTAGATCCTCTTATTGTATATGTTGATATGTAATTTTTGTTTTGAATCTAGAATGTATATGTATGATATATTTATTTTATAAAATTTAAATTGAGAACTTACTTTCTATAAAATTCTAGATTTGAAACCCTAGGATATGATCTAAATAATGAAATAAATCAGATTTAAAACTATGTATTGAATATGATTCAATGTAAATTATTTATAATTTAAAAATATTTTAAATAATAAAATTAGAAACTAGTTCTAAGGTTCCATAAACCCAAACTTTGAACTTAATTAAGAATTAAGTGATTGTTTAGGATCTAGGTTTGTGATTTGAAGATCCTAAGATAATTTCAAAAAACTTGGGTTAAAGGTTAAATGGGTTAGTTTTGATCAACTCATTAACTGGGTTAGACTTAGGGTTAGATTAAATATGAACTTAGTTAAGAAATTGATCAAACTTAATTAATAGTTAATTAGGATTAGGTCATTTCTTTTCTATAGATCAATTCAATAGTTGCAGTTGATCAAAGTCCATATATCTAACAGATGGATCTGATCGTGGCTCAGTGGTCGAGCCCGAGTCTTTAGGCAGACCAAATCAAAACTGATAAATCAATTGGTATCTAAGATAAGTCTAGCATTCCAGATCGATGGTTTTTAATTGACAGCCCACTTACCTGGCCATTTTTTATGGTGTCTAAGGCAAGCCTTGGCAGATTCTCGCACTGATCTCACTTACCTAGCCAATATGGTTAATCAAATTTTGATTAGGTTGCTTATTGATTCGAGCTAATCCATGTCACATAGAAAATCAATGAGATTGATTTCAATCAGTAAGACTGATATAGGTGCCCATGGACCAAAATTGATCATAATTCTCATCAGTGACTTGTGAAGTCAATGAGAGGACCTGACTTGGTGAAGTCAGTGGAAGCAAATTGATCCATATTCTTTTTATCCTTAAATCACTAATAATTTAAATCCTTTAAAATTATTAGGTCCTTAAAATGATGAGGTTATGGAGATAACCAAGTCATAGCCTCCCATTAAGGTGTTTAATAATGAGTCCATTAACTTAATAATCATTGGAGGCCCATAGGCCTGGTGCTTGTTGACTAATAGAATTATCATTCATCATATGTCGATTTGGATGTGTCTCTCTAATGGTAGTTAGGTTGACCAACCGTAGTTAGGCTTAATCATTCATTAGTTAGATGCACTAAGTATGCTCATGTTAATAGTTGGACCTAACTGGATCCTTACAGTGGAGGTTCTAGCCTACTGATTAGGTTTTCAGGATAAAATTAAATTACTAGAAGTTGTTTGGAGAAATAATTGATTATGAACCTACCTTTAGATGTACATGGGTTGACTAACCATAGTTGGACTTATGTGCAGTCTATGTGGATTCTAGTACCTACTAAAAAATTAAAGTAGTTCTCTGAATTAGAGGTAGAGGCTACCAATTCAAATAAAATAGTGAAAGAACCTTTAAACTAAAATCCAAGTCTTTAGGCTTAATATAATTCATATACTTAGGTCAATGTTCTCTTTTCTCAAACTAAGGCTAAACCCTAATTGCTCATATCACTATTAGATAGTGATAACTTATGGAATCCAACTTCGATAATTAGTATCGACAGTTGAATTTAATTCAGCAGTACGAATGGATTCGTACCGAAGCTTCTAAGTCCAGTCAAAATAATTAGTCCAAGGTTAACCCAAATCAGGCATAGTGCTTCTAATGTTAGAAGCAGGATCATAGGAAGAAGATTTGTCTTGCTTTCCTTGACCATAACAGGTTGAATAAGAGAAAGGAGTAAAAGTTGCTCCTTAAAGATATTATATGATAACACCTTAAAATTTTTCTATAAATAATTTTATTACATGGGTATTAGATGTCGGTAGTCTTATATAATTTGTTGCAAAGACTACAAGTAAGTGAGATATTTAAAAATGATGAGAAATATCTGAACGTTGGGGATGAAAGTTTTGTTCCAATCCTAGCTTTAGGATTTATTAAGCTTATTTTCAATAGATATCATTTTGAATGATTATCACTATTGTCCATCGTTTATGATAAATATGATCTCTAATGATCTTTTGGTCAGAGATGGTTATCATTTATCAATAAAAAAGATTATTATGATATTATTATAAATAATATTATAGTAATACATGAATAATAAAAAAATAATATTTAATATTTATATAATCTATTAAGTATAATGTACACACCCAAGTTAGATTATGTCATGAATATCTATCTTTGGTATTATAGGCCTAGTTATCTTGACAAGAATAGGATAAATGGGTTAGCTTGAGAGAAAAATCTTGACATCAATGATTATGAATCATTGATAGCCTGTGAATCTATTCTTCTTGAGAAGATGACAAAGTCACCTTTTACTGAAAATGATGGAGCCGATAAAGTTCTAATTCTCATACATAGTGATGTATGTGGACTTATGAACTTAAGTGCCAAAGAAAGATATTATTATTTCATTACAGACGACCTATCTGGGCATGGATGCATCTGGCCTGAATCATTTAAAATGTTCAAATGATTCAATAATGAAAAAAGAAAAATAAACTGAAAAGAGAATTGGAACTCTTCGATCAGATCGAGAAGGTGAATACTTATCCAATGAGTTTTTGACATATCTAGGAGAGAATTGGATTCTCTTTTAAGTGGATTTCTTTTTGGGACATAGTATATCTAAAAGAAGAAATTGAACTTTGTTAGACATGGTTCAATTCACTATAGAGTTCACTTGTTTGCCTGTTTCAGGGTTGTACTCTTGTGGCTACTAGTTTTACTCTGAAAAAAATTCTAAGTAAATCCGTCGCATAGATTCCATATGAAATATGGATCGGACGTAGACCTAGACTCTCTCACTTTCAGATTTGGAGTTGATCGACCTATGTCATATATTTGCACATAGATAAACTTGGATCCTGATCCAATAAGTATTTAAGGATTATTAATTCTACTATACTAAAGAACATAAGATGTTCATCAATAGTAGGGCATTCCTTTTGGAAAGAAATTTCTTAGAGAAGAAACTAATGCCTATCAAGTTGAATTTGAAAATGTTTGATTGGTAGAAAAGAATCGACGTAATCTAGTAAACCTATAGAAGTGAATTTGATCATATCAAATTTGGAGTCGATTAAAGTGTCATCTTTAAGGAGATCCGGTAGAGTACCGTGTTAGCTGGATAGATACTTTAGTATCTAGATCTAAGATGGCAATCCTGTTAAGCTCGATGAGAGCAATAAGGATTCGATCACCTATAGGGATACAATGCAGTGATCTGACTCTGAGAAGTGGCTTGGAGCCATATGATCTAAATTAAAGTTCATGAAAATCAATAGTGTATGGATACTGGTTGATTCACCTGAAGAGATAAAATTCATTGGATATGAATGGATTTTCGAAAGGATCAGAGTAGTGCAGACAGAAAGATAAAGATCTTAAAGTCCATTTGGCTATTACCTCAGAATTAGAATATATGTTTTGAACGTATGCCTTTATTATGAATAAAGATAAATCCTGCATTTATAATTGAGCAAAATATTCTGTAGTATTATTTCTTATGTTGTCTATGGATGAAATTCTCTTAATCGAGAATGACATCCTAGCATTGTAAGGAATAAAGATTTAACTATCATCTAATTTCTTCATGTATGAGATCAGATATGGTATACTCACTAAGGATAGTGAGCAGATACTAATCCAAGTGAGAACCATTGAAAGATTGTATGGACAATCTTTAAGTATTTAGAAAATACTAAGGTCAAGTGACTCAAATATGAAAATACTGACTTAAAACATGTTGATGTTTTAATTTTAGTCAGAACAAGATGACTATAAAAAAATATGGAATCATACCCTAATTATAGGAGCAATTTACTGGAAAGATTCCAAGCAAGATACTTTAGCTTATTCAGTCAGTGATGTAGAGTACATCGTGGAATATAATGCTGCTATGTAAGCTACTCAATTGCTGAGGTTCATTAGCAGGTTGGGAGTGGCACTCTCCACCAATGATCCGATCCTATCATAGCACTGGAGCCATAGCTCAGGCTAAAGAATCCAAGAACCAGCATATTCTGCATCGCTTTCATCTTAGATATTAGATCTGGGTGACGACGATCTTTAGAAGATTGAAGTAAAAGAAAAACTTGACCAACCCATTTGCTAAGGCCTCGAAACTAAGGAGTTCTATAAACTCAAGTGGAAGATAGGATATTTGATATTGTTCTGATTGGCTTTAGTGCAAGTGAAAGTTATTGAAAAATATATCCTAAAATCAATCATCTAAGTAGTAGATGACTGAAATTAGTATATGAATTATCTAATAATAATAGTTATTTGGTTGGTTCATCATAAAAGTTCTATCTTCCTTAAATGAACTCCTAAATTATGATAAAGTCCTTGAAACAATAATCAATCAATAAAGAAGAATTTATCAGATGGTTCTTAAACTGTTCGCGATCAAATGATGAGTTATTAATAAGAACGATAACTTATCGAGTGTAGGTCGTTGTATGCCATATGCATTGGTTGTCCTCGCAACCAAGTGGTGTGGAACACTGGTATGCCATTCAGATGAGATGTAAGAGTATATCTATACGAAACATGATCAATGTAGCACTCTACTATCAAGAGTAGCTAGCTAAGGGTAATAGATATAAGTATCCCTCCGATCTGAGATCAATATGATGACTTGCAAGCAACTTACTGTACTTTGGTGCCAGACTATCTATATTTCTAATATAGGTTCGAAAGATTTTTGGGTATAGTCAAGTACTTGTTAAGTCGGTGTGTGAGTCAAGATGGGATTGACCACTTTTGATTAACTTTAGAAAGAGAATATCTCACTGTGTTTTAATTTAGCAAAACCTAAGTCTGGGTAATCCTCGTGAGGTATCATGGAATTTGCAAAATTTTGAGACACAATAGCGATGACTTGTATGAGTGCTGACAGCGTACTCAAAGTCATTTTGAGCATTATTGGTTAAAGGGATGAATTATATGGTAATCATGGGTCAGGATTCTAAGAATATTGCTTTGCATACATTCGACCTATCCGGACGTCGAGAACCATTGCTAGATGGTAACTTCGATTAGTATAAAAATTAATTTTTATGCTATCGACTTAGGTTCGAACCTATGAGATCACACATATTAGAGCTTGTAATCTGATCAAATGGTTAATCAATGATTGAGAATCATTTCGAGGTCAAACATTCAATGCGATTGATATTTGACTTAATGCAAGTATTGCAAGAGGATTTATTAGCAACTGAATTGCTAATTGGCTCAATTTGATTGAGCAATTGGACTGAGATCAAGTATAATTAAATTATATTCAATTAAAAATTAGTTTGAACTTAATTGGGTTAAGTTCAATTAGTTTATTGGATAAGCCAATTGCAATGAAAAATCAATTCCTAGTTGGACTAGGATTTAAGTGCATCTAATTCCAAATTGACTTTGAATTTAAATCAAAATTAAATATAGTTTAATCTAATTTAATTAGGCTCCTAATTAGACTAGGATCACTCTCAATTAGGTTGCATTTTATCTAATTTAAATTAGTTTTGATTTAGGTTCAAAACAGTTTTGACCTATTCAAACATAAAGAGTCCCAATTGGACTGAGACTCTCACTCTTCCCTTACGCCAATGGTCCCACACCCCAATATTTAATTCTAAATTTTTTTCTATGATTTTCATGCCTAATAAATGATTTCTCACACCCCATTATCTCAAGAATTGGATTTAAATTTGATTTGGTCAAAATTAGAAAGTAGTTATGCATAGGATTCTATTTGATAGAGTCCTAATTATCCAAAATACCTCCTCTCTCTATGGAATTTTCTCCATGCCACCCTCTGATTTTTTTGTGCCTTCTCTACACTTTTTGAGGCGTGGCTTTTATGTTCTCCATGCACAAAAATCTAGGGAGGCATCCAAGAGTTGGACACCCTCCAAATTCCTTCTTATTTCCTTATTTAACTAGGTCTCTTGACCTAGTGTTCCTAAATATTGGGGTGCCTCCTATGAGATGGCTAGAGGATGTGATAAATCCTAGAAAAATCATAAAAAATTAGAGAAGAAGGAGGAGAAGGCATGTAGGATTTGTGGTACCAAGATTCTTGGAGAAGAATCCTTAATTAAGACATCAAAGATTGATGTCTTGAAGAGATAAGTTAAGAGAAGATTGTCTTCTCTTATATTTTTCTTTTATGTTTCTCTCTTTCTATTTTATTTTTAATTTTTATATAATAAAAATTTTATAGAAAGAGAGGATTTGGATGTGGAGATGAGTGCTCCAAGTTGTTGGGACATGGTGTTATTTTTGGACATGATTTGATCATGTCCCGATGAGAGAAGGAGAAGAGAAGAAAGGTCTTCTCTTAGGGTTTCTTGGAGAACCTTTCCTCTCCAATTTTTATGAGAATTTTATATAATGAAAATAAAAAATATTAGATCTAAAAATTTTAAAAAAATTCTAGAGAAGAAGATTTTTTCTTGTTCTAGCATAGAGATATTTTCAGGACATCAATCATTGATGTCTTAAAGGAGAAGATTTATCTTCTCTTAGGATTTATTTTTTCATGTTCTTATTTTCTAATTTTTGGAAGATCCAAGGGTTGGATTTATTCCTTGTTCCTTTTCATATTATTCATCTCTTGGAGTTTCTAAAAGATTCGAAGAATATGTATTTAATTAACCATCAGGAGGGATCCGTGAGAAGCTAGCACTTCGAGCGGATCTTCATTTGATGAACCTTCGATCTGTATTATAGGTTCATGTGGATCACCTGTAGAGGTCGGATGCTTATGTGGCTCTAAAGGTAATAATGAATTTAACCGCAGAGTTCTCAACCTGCGCAAAAATAAGAGATCTGATCTCTTGGTGACCAAGATGCGATCTTGGATTAGATCTAGAATTATTTTAGATCTAGATATTAATATAATCAATACCACTTATGATTAATATAATTTTAAATTTATATTTACATCATAACATATTATAGATTGTTGATGTAGGGTTTTGTAATTTGATTATATATATGTTGTAGATTAAATAGTTTAATCTATGTCTTTCACTGCTCTTTATTTTTTGAAAAGGTTTCAAAATTTATGCATGAAATCCTGCATATTTTCCAACACCAGCTCCAGCTCCTACAGCTCCAGCTCGTGCTCCATCTCTCAATGATGTAGATTTAGGAGACTTCTGATGTATTTTTTTAAAAAATATTATAATAAATTTTATTCAATAATAAAATTAGAATATTTTAGAAATATTCTTATATTTATAATATTTACTTATATTTTTTATTATATTATATATATCTTTGCATTTATCAGATAAAATATATAAAAAATTAAAAATTTTATATTTTTTTTATTATTCAAAAGCTACGGTAATGGTTGCAAAATTATTGTTGTAGACATGCCAAGCGAGATCGTAAGTCATGTGCCAACCGCTACATTAGATCTTTGACAGCGGTTTGAAAACTATTGCCATAGCTCAGGTTTATGGTAGTGGTTCGAATATCGCTGCCATATCTCAGGTCTATGGCAGCGATTTAAAAACTACTACCATAAATCCTGCAACCACTGCAATAACCGCTATCATAGGTCTATGGCGATGGTGGCAGTGGCAACAGTTAGAAAATCGATCCCATATGCTATGGCAGTGATTTTTTAGGCTATGACAGTGGTTATGAACTACTACCGTAGTCCTATTCTATAATACTATAGTAATTTTAGATATTTATAAAGATGTACTAAAAAATAATAATTAATTAGAGTATATGTGCAAATAGTAAATTTGTCAGAGTATCGATACAATTTTAGATATTTATAAGGTATGTGCACAAAAACCATATAAATAGAGATCATTAGTTTTAATTATATATATTTTTAAAAAAGTAACATTTTTATAAATTTTATTCTTTATCAAATTCCATTCAAAAAGGATTATATAATCTAACTATCCATGCAAAGAAAATATTTCTATTATTTTTCATCATTACTCATGATTTCTTGTTGTATCAAGATTGAAGATTTAAAAGTTGCTTTTTGAGATAAATAACGATTGTTAAACCATTATATAGTTAATAACAATTTCAACAGAGAGCCATTGTAATGGGATAATATATACAATCAATATAATTAATTGTCAATTTAGATAGTTTAGCATATTAATATAATAAAAATCATTCATTTTTATTTTCCCATGATGCATATTAGAGACCATCAAAATACTGGATTTTAATTTCTAGGAATCCTTATGGATGCAAATCATAATCAACTCTATGAGTCTTCAATTTGGATGCCATTTTCTGGTTTTAAAGTTGGGAGGTGTAGGTATTTTCTCCTCTTAAAATAAGGTGATGTCCATCTCCCAAATAATAAAATTATATAGTATGTATTAAAATAATTCAATATTATATTCTTTTAATTTATAATATTAATATTAAATAATAATATTATAATATTGTATTAACATAATATATCATTTTATTTGAATTATATAGTATACATATGATATTATTACACAAAATATATTTTGTACAATAGCAATATTATACTACAAATAGTAGTGAATTATTATGATTAACATAAATATACTAGGAATCAATATCCATAAATAGAAATACTATATATAGTGTGATAAAAAATATTGCAACATTGTCTTGCTACTTGTAAATTATATTAGTATACTATTTTTAATATACTATTATTATGATAATTTATTCCAATATATAATCTCATATGTTCATATTTTATCATTAGTTTAGATTTTCTAGAATTTTATATAAAAATAAATTTAATGTGATGATCAATATTGTAATTGTTGCATATATAACACTATGTCTATGTATGTTTGATAATCAATAAGATTTTGTTATGCTATATGAGTAATTATTGGAATAAAATATTATATGTGTAAATTGTAAATATACAAACTAATAGTATTTATTATAATATTAAGATAACAAAATGATTACAATATTATGATATATCATGATATATTAAGATATTATCTAATATAATATAACATAATAATATTACAATATTCAGTACCATACATATACATTACATTATTATAATATTAGTCATTGTGTTATATTATTTACATATATTGATGATATATGAAATTAAAATCTTGGTTACAATCTAAACTGCTAAAATTGGTGAAATAAGTTGGCATAATGGCTATTCAATTCCATGATGAAGATAGAATAATCTATGCCAATATATATATAAGATGGTTTGATTAGGCACAAACTATTCCAAGTTTATGCTCATTGGGCAAATATTTTTGGTTGCTATAAAACCTTATTTTAGGTCTTGTATCCTACAAAGCACCAACTTAGCTTATAAAAAGCAAGTTTGAATCAGAAGAATTTGCAGAATTTTAAAAAACAGGATTGGTTCATTAAAATGTTGACTAAAAAATTATAAATAATGACTTGTGTGAGTTGACTTGTCTCATCTCATTTGTATCCCTAAAAATTGAAAACATTTGAAATTAAAATAGTTATGTAATAGAAAATATTTTCTGAATTATATTTGTTAAACAAAAGTACTCTTTGTAGATGGAATATTGAAATGATATATTGACCCCTGTTGTTATTTTACCAATTTTTTGATGACTTGATTTTTTCTACTCAAATAAAACTTATTATACGAACCTGAAGTGTTGGATATTTAAACCACTTTAATCTACCTATTGATTCAAAGAATGATTTTGATGAATACAAAATATTTGAATAAATGATAATACTAATAGTTCATTGAAGTGTATATTGAGAAAGTTTTAGGAAGTTGGAATCAATTCAAGAATGTCAAAGCAAGTATAAAAACTTAAGATCAAGAAAAATAAGTTTAGGAAGATACATTGTGAGAAAAATGATGTATAAAGCAAAGAGCCTCCTACAAATTTTGAGGAGACGATTCTAGCATGCAATATTTGAAGTAGCACAAGACTACGAGTCAATCTCAAGTTTCTGCAAATCGATTTTCTTAGGACAAAATAGAAAGTCATATTTTCAAGCTAACTCCTTCAAACTTTGAGTCGATGCTAAGTCAATTTCAATTTGACCCCAAGTAAGTTGAGTCAATTTTTTCAGGCAAAATAGAAAGATGCCAAAGTTGATCTATTCTCGAGTCGACATCAAGTTAATCCAAGTCAATCTCAAGTTAATTTTAAGTCGACCCCATGTTAATCTGAATTGACTCCACTAAACCTGACAACTCTAATAACTATTTTGCAAAAGCTGTAGAAGTTTGTTGATTATTTTGAATGGCTAGTTCTAGCCTTACAACAGGCAAAAAATCTAGTTTTGGACCTTTTAAGAGCCTTAAATGTGTACCAAATATATTGAGTAAGGTAGAGAAGAGGAGAAATAAAGAAAAAACTCAAGATACATTAAGTGTTCATTCAAGAGAGTATAATTAATTATTTTCTAACTACTATACTCTTGAGTTTTCAAAGGGTTCAAAGAAGTAGAAAAGTACCTTAATTGTCAAGTTTCCTCCATGACATTCACTCAAGCTCTAACAACCTTTTTGGTTTGTTGTTTTGGAGCTTTTGTCTGGGTTCTTTAAATTTCATTCAAATTTTGTTTAATTGGGACTGAAACTTGAGGAAAAGACTTATCCAAGCTTTGAATTTAATTATTGGTTGTACAAACCTAGAAGTGGCTTGGAAGAGTGATTTTAGTTGATTTTTATTGACAAAATTAATTTAATTTAATTATGACCCTGAGTAAAATAATCATACCATAATCTTGGGGAGATTATAATGAAATTCTCAAGAATGTGGTTGGAAAGTGGACTAGGTGCTAAGTTTGATGCTGAACCACTATAAAACTTAGCATTTGTGTGTGTTTTTATTTCTTTCCATATTACTCTCATTTGCTTTTGCATACTTATTATTTTAACTCTTTGTTTCCACTCTATATTCAGTGAGCACCATTGTTTTCTTCCTATTGGTTTTTGAAAAAATAAAAAACGTATAGCCTACTGAAAAAAAATCGGTTGATTTTTGAATATGATAGAAAAAAGATATCAAAAGAAGATTGAAAGAAGATGATTCAAAAGTATAAAAAAATGGAGTGTTAGAAAAAGTGCTTCGAATTTGACCTACAAGGAGTCTACAGCAAAGTCCACAATAAGGAGAAACCCAGGAAGAAAGCCCGTAGAAGAGATAGACGGCCCATGGGGCCTACAGTGCATAGGCCAGCAGCCCATAGCACGTGGCCCACAGTGCATGGCCCAGCAGGGGCGTGACCAGTGTGCAGTCCAGCATGTAAGTGGGCCCAGTGCCGGCACACACGAGTGGGCACAGGAGGGGTGGCTGCGAGCGGGCCCAGTATGCATGAGCATGCGCACAGGTAGACTGTAGATGCGTGCACGTAGAGTGCAATGGTTTAACGCGGTCCACCATGGACCGATGTCACATAGGTCCATCGTGGACTCTTAACAAGTTTACGTGATTATACGTGGCATACAGGGACTTTTTGGCAATTTTTGATGGCGTGGTGCATAAGGAATGGCTTGGTTTATAGTGCATCTGGTTCATAGGTGGTCTACAAGCACAGAACGAGTGATCTTATGGCCGTGAAGGCTTGCGATCATCATCCAATGGTTGGAAGGGTAAGTTGAGTTTCAATAGACTTCTGATTCCTTTTAGGATGCAAATTGGACTGATCTGAGGGCCTTTAAAAGGACCTATGGGCAACAGATGATATATCTGATGGTAGCAGTAGATAACAAAAATCTAAAGTAGATAGAGGTTCAGAAATCTAGACAGCAGGTAGCAGACCTTGAAAGATGTTAGTAGAGAGCAAAAGCAGGGGTTCAGGCAGACTGTCAGGCCGCGGACAACGATCATTTCAAGAGATCTCCTAGAGAAAGAGCTTTTATAAGGGATAAGAGATGAGAGTTTTTAGTTGAGAAAGATTTATATATAAAGAGTTGAGAGTGTGAGGATCTCCTCTTGTACTTGTTCTTTTCTGTCTTTGCATGCTCCATAAAGATAGAATTTGATCTAATCTATATATTTAATTATATCTTATTTTTATTTTTTCTTTCTTTATGGTAATAAATGGTAGGTGGTGTTAAACCCCAACATGGAGAGGATCTGAGAGAGGGTATCTTGCTATTTTGGGATTGATCCGAGAGTAAAATCAAGAAATAGGAGAAAAGAGGAGAGGGAGTAGAGAGTCAGCAGCCGATGGTGAGGAACGGAGGTCACCTCATCATTCTAGCATGAATAAAGGAGAGGAACTTAGAGATATAGTGAAAAAGGATAAAGAAAGGGAGAGGAAGTCAGGATGAAGATATCATCTGTGTCAATGGTGGAGTTGCTAGAATGGGAGAGTGCACAATGGAGGTTGTTGCTGATGTTCCATTATAGCTCCACCATGAGGTAGATGGTCTTTGCATGGGATGGGAGAGGTACCACCACTAGATCTTGGCAGATGGGGTGAGCTCTGAATGAAGAGTTTGGGTGGGGGGTGAATGGCTTACGGTTCTCATAGGAACCTTCAAGGCATGAGTAATTGGGAGAAACTATTTTGGAAAAGAGGTTGCTAGCTAGCATAAATCACTGGGTAAAGGAGAAGGCTATCAGGTTTAGATAGACAGGAAAAGTATCTCGAGGGAGAATGGGGGTGGGGTGAATAGTATTGGGTTCCCGCTAGAATATTCTAAGCAAAGGTATTTTGCAGAAGTCATACTAGAAGAGGTGGACATGGTGGATCACTGAGAGAGGAAGAAAAAGAGGGTCGGAGAAATAATGGAGCGACATAAGATTTCCATTGGAAACATTCAGGCCATCTCTTTTTAAGGGAGCAATGTACTGTTTCATATGTAAGTAAGATATATATCAGTCAATTTAATTAGTCTACAATTATAATATTTTTTCATCCTAATTAGCTTATAATTAGTAATACAAAGCCTACTATAATTATAGAGCTAAGTAAAAAATTATAGATATAATTCTTGGTGTAATGAATATGGCAAAAACAATCAACCAATGGTCCCATGATAAAATTATAGTATTTTCTCTTCCTACTTATTGTTTTGGTTGGAAATATATTCATTGTGTTAAAGGCTAACAATTGTTTATCAACCTTTGCAAATGTACAAATCCAATGCAATTATTGAGGATGAAACTGGTCCTGCAACATTTGTGATATTTGGAACCTTTTTAAATTACACTATAAATCTTTTTAAATGACAAATTTAATAAAAGTATATTGCAATAATACAATATACTCTTGTTATAAATCTTTTTAAATTGAAATAAGGGTGACTATCTAATATTGTTAAATATGATATTATTCACCTATGCAGAGACTCATACATGATACCTATTCATAAAAAACAGTGTAAAAGATAATATGAGTTTCACAAATACCTCATTAGTCATTATCAGTATTTTTTTTTTTTTCTGTTCTATATATTATCTTTCTTTTTTTTTTTTTTTTTTTTACAGTTGAATCAAGGAAGCTTCAAAAATTATCGAATAAGTGGACGATGGGTTAGAAAAATATGTATATATGTTAACTAATAATAGAATAATCTAGCAGCTATTTGACGGATGTTATTTTATGATTTTTTTACAAAATTAATTCAAAAACGGCGGCGCGGCAGCGTTGTTGGTTTGATGTTTTTTTGGTAAATAAAAATTGAAACTGAGGCGCCAATTAGACGGCGGCTCCAACTTTAAAACCCAAACCCAGCCGCCAAATTCTAAACTGCTCTCCCCTCGCCACCCCACTTGAGCAACGAGAAGGAAATCAACAGCTTCCGGCGATGGCGCACCGAATAGAGGGATTACCGGTGGACCCTCGGAGCGGCTTCTGCTCCTCCAACTCCATCTTCTACAGCAAACGCAAACCCGTCCCCCTCCCCTCCGATCCCCACCTCGACGTCACCACCTTCCTCTCCTCCTGCCGCCACTGCGGCACCACCGCCCTCATCGACGCCGCCTCTGGACGCCGCGTCTCCTTTCCCACCCTTTGGCGCTCCGTCGCTGCTCTCGCCTCCGCCCTCTCCTCCCGCCTCTCCGTCCGCAAGGGCCACGTCGTCCTCCTCCTCTCCCCCAACTCCATCCACTTCCCCGTCGTCTCCCTCGCCGTCATGTCCCTCGGCGCCGTCCTCACCACCACCAATCCCCTAAACACCCCACAAGAAATCGCCAAGCAAATCTCCGACTCCGACCCGATTCTGGCTTTCTCCACGCGCCCCCTCGTCGGCAAACTCCCCCGCGATCGCGATTTCCCCATCGTCCTCCTTGAGGACCGCCGGCTCGCCGGCGACGATACCCGTATACGCTACACGATCGATGAATTGACGGCGATGGAGCCCGATCACCGGCGCCAGCGGGAGCTGGTGAGCCAGGACGACACGGCGACGCTCCTGTACTCCTCGGGGACCACCGGCACCAGCAAAGGCGTGGTGGTGACCCACCGGAATATGATCTCGATGGTCCAGATCATCCGCAGCCGGCTCAAGCTGGAGGAGGGCGGCGGCGCGCTCGAGACTTTCGTCTGCACCATCCCGATGTTCCACATCTACGGCCTGGCGGTATTCGCGACGGGGCTGCTGGGAGCTGGATCGACGGTGGTGATCTTGTCGAGATTCGAATTGGGGGAGATGATCCGGGCGATCGGGGAGTACGGGGCGACGTATCTGCCGCTGGTGCCGCCGATCCTGGTGGCGATGTTGAACCAGGCGAAGCCGCTGCCGTTGGGGCGGCTCCGTCGGGTGCTGTCCGGCGGTGCGCCGCTGGGGAGGGAGGTGATCGAGGGGTTCCAGGAGAAATATCCGGCGGTGGAGATTTTGCAGTGGTATGGGCTGACGGAAAGCACGGGGATGGGGGCGTCGACGGACTCAGCGGAAGAGAGCCGGCGGTACGGGACGGCGGGACTGCTGTCGCCCAACACGGAGGCCAGGATCGTGGATCCGGAGACCGGTACATCCTTACCTGTGAACCGCACCGGGGAGCTCTGGATCCGGGGTCCCTACGTCATGAAAGGTAAGGGAAAGCCTTACCATTCTTTCGCCGTTCCAGCCGCTGATGTCGGGCAGAAATGTCGATAATTCTTTGGGATCAAAGATAAAACCCGAACCCGCTCTTCTTTCTTTATTATTTTTTTCAAAGATATGCCTAGCTTTTGTTGCAGCTGTACTTTAGTAATTTGAGCTTATTAATGAAGAATATACTTCTTCATTTTTGCACCGAAAATTTACTATTTATATCTATTTGATAATAATACATATTATATGATTATGTTAGAAAAATAATTTGAAGTTGTTTGGGTGATCCGGTAGAATTTAGACTGAATTTTCTACTGGATTCATTGATTAGAAAGTCTCTATGAACCTGGCTAACGTCAAACTAGCAACATGCGGTCTGAATCTTTTGGAAAAAAAGAAAAAAAAAGATCTTCATGAATTTTTTTTTTAATAGGATAAAAGATAGGCATTTAAACAACTCTTCGAAGATGTGGGCTTGGTTGGCAAACAAATCCAATTTCTACAAGATATTTTTGTAGGAATATCCAATTAGATAATTAGTTACGTTGAAAAGATCTATGTATAAGAATTAACATAATTTTAATTTTGTATAGGTCTAGAATCGTAGTTAAATCAATGAACCAACTGTTAAATTACACTCATGTCAAATGTGAAGATTAATTTTTTCTACTAAATAATGGATCGAGTTCTAACAATAATCTCCTCTTGATCATTCTTTTAATATTCATTCAATATGTCTAGATATTTTTTAAACTCTTACTCTCTCTCTCAACCATGCACGGTGTCTAGCAGTGGTGAATAGCATAGGGACCTTCGGTTAAAAGAGTCGACAGGCTCTTATCCTTACATACGAGTTCGTAGAGAGACTGCATGTCAAGGTGTCCTAAAAATTCTACATTTTTAATGTCGATGAACCGCTAATAATTTTTCTAATAGTATGTCGGTATTGTTCATGTTTAATAATTAGGTTATTTCAAGAATCCAGAGGCGACAAGTTCCATGTTGGACTCAGCTGAGGGGTGGCTGAGGACGGGAGATATTTGCTACGTTGATGAGGACGGTTATCTCTTCGTGGTGGACCGACTCAAGGAGCTCATCAAATACAAGGGCTATCAGGTAGGGGTCCGTCCATGTGATCTAAACTTCTAATGGTATTCATTTAAGACGTCTGATCATAATTGGATGGTGGTTATTTCTCATGTAGGTGCCCCCTGCAGAGTTGGAGGCACTATTGCTGTCCCACCCTGAGATCGCTGACGCCGCCGTGATCCCGTAAAGTCCCATTGTACATTCACTGGTGGTTAACCAGCACCGTGCAATTGCTGCACCCACTCTAATCAAAATGCGACATTTGATGCAGGTTCCCGGATAGAGAAGTCGGCCAATATCCAATGGCATACATTGTGAGGAAGGCTGGGAGCCACTTGTCCGAGACTGGAGTGATGGAGTTCGTGGCGAAGCAGGTGAGTCCATGGATTAAGAGTAATAAGAAATGCTGTTAGTAGCTAAGTAGAATATGGCGTTCTTAATATTGTTATCAATTGTGAAATTTTTAGGTGGCTCCTTACAAGAGGATTCGCAAGGTGGCGTTTGTATCAGCCATTCCCAAGAATCCATCCGGGAAGATATTGAGGAAGGATATCATCAAGCTTGCCACTTCGAACCTTTGATGGCTATTTTTGCTGAGAGCACGTTGTACGTTCTGTGGGAGAAGAAGACGCAATGAGTGAGTGGTGGTTGTCCAAGCTTAAATGGAGCATGCACCTTTTTTTTGGGTAGGATGATAAAAGATGCACTTTGGAGACAATTTGTTGGGCTCAATATGCATCGGAAGAAAAAATAAATGCTGAACTAATATCACTCGCACAAATAAATCTTAAAAATAAAGGTGAGCGCCTATTAGGATAGGAGTAATGCCATACTGCCCATAGGATAAATAGTTGGAAGGGATCTGGAATTGTAAATTTCTATGAGCTATTTGTGACAGTTATGTTGAACTCATAATGAGCTTATTTTTATCAGTAAAGAAGCCATGCATGAGCACGTGTTTAGAGCTTGAATTATGTAGACTTTGGATGCAAGATATATGCATTTTGATACCATACCTTAAATTATCTTTTCAAGTTCGATTTTTGAATTCAAATTATTGGTGTAATCTTCTTTTTATTTTTCTCATACTCTCTCTATTCAAATTCAAGTTCAAGTTTTTCATTTGAATTAGTACTATTGTTAGATATATATCCTAGAAGACAGATTGATCGATACTTATAATATATTTTAAGGATATAATTTATAATTTTGACTTATTATTAATAAAATTTGAGTTATTTTTTTTATCACATTTGTATATTTTGTCTGTGATTTATTCATTGGATTAATGGGTATGATAACACATTCTCAAGAGTTAAGAATTTGAGATATATGTTATAATAATTAACTCATAAATTGCTGTTGTCCAAATATGGCTATCCAAGAGGAGGGATGAATTGGGTTTCTAAAAAATTTTGATCAATTTATTCTCTAATGCAAATATGTGCTTTTAATTAAAAGAATTTGAATATTTATGGTGAATAAGCAAGGTGGAGCAGTGGAATTAAAAGTAACTAGATAATGTAAATATATAAAACAAATAAAGAAAGCAAGAAAAGTAAAATTATAATATAAACACACAAATTTTATAGTGGTTGGGTGCAACCCTATATCTATGTTCACTTCCCAAGCTCTTCTTGGGAATTCTATTATAATCCTGGATTATAGTGCGTTTGTTTTAACCCGGGATCACAAATAAATCCAGTTGATTTTGTCGGGCTCACCAATCATAATCCTACACCGATAGTTTTTCGGGTTCACTATCAACCTAATTGGTTTTAACCTAAGAGCATCAACCATAATTTTTACACCGTCTAATTACTGGCATGGACTTGCCTACACTCTAAGTTTCTTTCTCCCCAAACAAACTTGTAAAAAATAAAAAAATAAATATAAGAATTCAGCATAAAATAGAAAATAAAAGTTAGAACTCTTTGAAGCTTAAAGAAGTTGTTGTTGGATTGCTCAAATGATGCTTGAACTTTCCTTAAAAAATGCTTGAGAGGATGAGGATGAAGTTGGAGATGATTTCTCTTTAAAAGCTCTGCACTAATTCCTTTCTTTTCCCTCTTTCTAATTGGTATTCAATAATCCTTACTCAATCTAATGATTTTTTTTTAAAATCACTTTCTCCACCTTTTTCATTGAATCTCTAATTTTTTATACTCTTTGTGATAGTTTGAGGATTAGTTCTAGCCATTGGAAGCCTTGAATTAGCCGTTGGAGTGGAGAAATGGCCGTTTGAAAAACTGTAGAAAACTAGCTGTTATGCTTATCCCAATATTAGGATCGACACTTTTCTGCAGGGGTCGACACTTTGATCCGGGGTCGACACCTTATGATTTGGGGTCGACACTTTTTACTCAGGTGTCGATACCTTTTTTCTTAGATGTCGATACCTTTTTTCAAATGTCAGCACTTAGACAATACTCAAAAATTCAGCTTTCTGTTCAGTTTCTATGCAATAGAGGTCGACCCTTTTATTAGGAGTCGACTTATGGGTCGATTCTTTTGTGAGGCCATACAAAAATAATGTGCCAAAACATGCCAATCTGCCCATTTCAAAGGGGGATGACCTAGGGGTCGACCCTAGGATAGATCCTTTTACTAAAACTTAATTTTCTTCCAAATTTGACATCCAAAAAATATAAAATTACCTTCAAAAGATCAGAATTTTTTTCTAGTTGCTCTTAAGACTTTCGAAACATATTTTTTCTAACTTGATAAAATTATGATTTTATCCTTCTTCAAGAATTTTTATCAATTCAACTTTCTTGAAGTTCTTGACTTAGTAATTTTTATATGGATCTTTTCTTGAATTAATTTCTTCAATTTGAACACCTGAAAAGATTTTCATCCACTTTTGAAATACATGATTAAATACTTAAACACTCAAAGTTTGGCGATCATCAAAATCAATCATGGGGTCAATAATCTCCCTCTTTTTTATGATGGCAAAACTTTGAGTGTATGCATAAAAATATAATTTAATATGTTTTAATAAATTGGTTAGTATAAGTCATGAAGTGATAATATATATAAACATAAGTGCATACTTCATGAAAGCTTCAATTAATGTTTCACATAATTTATATACTCATATTAAAACACTATTTCAATTCAAAATAATGAGTATTAAGGTTCTAAGCATGAAATTCATTGAGTTTCTTAAGTATTAATTCTTTAAGTATATACTCAATATACCTCTTCATCTTTTTGATAATATCAAAAAGCTCATGAAAAAGAATAGAAAAAAAATCATCAAAATCAACATCAAGATATTAAATTGAGAGATGTAATAAATTTATAAAGTTAAATCAAAAAAATCATCTCTCCTTTTGAATGAATATTTCTTTCTTTTCAAAAATTAGTTTAAATTCAAATATTATAGACTCTCCCCTTTTTTAAATGAATATAATCTTTCAATTAAATTTTTAAATATATACTTTTAAGCTTTAAGAGGAATAGAGCTTTTCAAAAGATATAACCATGAAATCAAGTATAATATATACTTTAATATTCAATCTTTCCTTTTCATAAAAAAATTTAGTTAATTAAATTTGAAAAAGATATGTATCAAGAATGTATCGAGTAAAGTAAAATAAATAGAATCAAAGCAAAAGATAGTTATATTTTCAAATTTATTGCTTTGAGTAAAAATTACTTCAATACCAATTATTCATAAGAATTTTGCAATGCACATCAGAAATTTAGGATCAAATTTAAATTTTTAAATGAGTTTTAAAATTTAATTTAAAAATTTATTTTTTGGAGTAAAAATATATTTTTAAATTTAATTTAACTTTAATCATTTGTCAAAAATGATCATGCAAATCAAGTTTAAAGTTTGGCATATGAAAAGTTCAGTATTACATTTTTCAATGAGCTTCAAAATTATAAGAATGTATCAAAATCAATTTATTTGGAGTAAGAATATGTCTTAAACTTCTTTTCACTCCAAATAGTTTTCAAACATAATTTGATAATCAAATCAAAAGCATATAGATCAAATGGAATCATCATATTAAGGCTCAAAAGTATAATAAAATCAATGTTCATTTACCTTAATATAAGCTAATTAGAATTTTCAATCAAAGCTAGATAATATCACTCTCTTTATTTTTCATAATTAATGCTGTATAAATTTATTTTTTAATTTTTCTTTTCCTTTTTCTTTCAAATCAAGTAGATTAAATATGAATTTAACTACTAAATTCAAATTTTCTAAATTTGAAAGATATTTTTAATTTCAATTTTTTTTTAAATAATTGATCATTTCTTCTTTAATAATTTTTCTCCCTTACTTTAGCAAATAATACCATTTTAAAATTAAATATAATTTAAAAGTATAAACATCAATTGAGTGAAATAAGCATTAATCAAACAAAACATTCACTCAATTAAGTTCAGAAAAATGTACGAGATTCTTTGAATTTATCTCAAGAGATATCATATCAAGAGTATATCAATATAAAATAGATTTGAGATATTATATCTAATTCTTTTGTCAAAAAATAATATAACAAAATATAAGTCAAGAATGATACCAATGATATCAAGAGTGAGAATTTTCTTAGAAAGAAACTTCTTGATACCTATTAAGCTGAAATTATGATACCAATTGAACTAAAATTTAGACCAAATCATGATTTTCTTGTTAGTTCAATATCACTTAAAAATCAATTTCAAATTCGACTTGATACCAGTGATTTTAGGTTTGAATTAAGTAAAGTTGAATTGATTCAAATAAAATAATTTTAAATATTTAGAATGATAAATCAATTTAAATTAATATCAGCAAATTAGTCAAGATAAATCATAAAAAATTTTCAGTTATTCTTCAAAAAGATCATCTCTTTCTTTTCATAAGAAATATTAAGCAATTAGGTTCAGGAAAGATGTGTATTTTTAAATTTATTTCAAATGATATCATATCAAATATATAGTTGTGCAAAATTAGATTTGAAACAAAAACAATCTTCTCTTTTTACCTAAGGATAAATCAATCAAATATATAGCAAATAGCAAGCTGTTTGATACTAATTACTTAAAATTGATGTTCTCTATTAAGATCAAAGAGGCAATCAAATCAATAATCAAAAAATATATTCAAAGTAAATTTAGGAAATAAAAAAAATTAATCAATTGGAGGTATGATAATCAAACAAATTAAGTATGATCAAATCAAGGAGAATTTAGATAATGGTTCTATAGGATTTGGTTCAACAAAAAAATTTTAAATTCTTAGAGGTAAACCTAAGATACAAGACATATCAACAAATCAAGCACTTGATCTTTATAATAGAAAGACTTATCTTCAAATACCTATTCCTTGCAAAATTTTAGAAGAATTTTGATAATTAAGTATCTTATGGGAGAATGTCAAAATTTATTCAATTTGTAAGTTTAGCAATTAAAATATTTATATCCAATTAAGCATCGTTTGATTTAAATTCATCAATTATAAAATTGATATGGGAAGGCTTAAAATATCATGCTAAATTTTTAAGATAAATCATTTCATCCAAAGCATGATATATAGAGGAGAGCATATTAATATTTAAAATCAAGACATTCAAATTATTGCAAGCATCAAAATCAATTATACTTATCAAAATATGAAAGGATTTATCATATGCATACATAACAAATCATTAAAGTTAATACATCAAACTTTCAATTTATAGAGTATGATCATTTTAAGCAATGATAAATCATCAAAATTAATTAAACATACTTAATAATTATGCTAATTAATAATCAAAATATATTTACTAAACAATGATGGCATGATATAAGAAAAGTTTAGATTTTACCAAACATCATCATCCATCCAATTTCATTCCCAAGGCATCCATCCATAAAATTTTTCGCTTTTCATTCCATTGGATCCTTAGTATACCTAAAAAATTATTTTCTAATTTTTGGTACCCAAGCCATCTTGGATCCATTGAGGTTAGAGCTTATGATTTTTTTTAGAACCCATATTTGCTTATTTAAGATTTGGCTGATTCTTTTGGTATTGCATTCAAAAATTTTGTGGCCAACTTTATTACATTTGAAACATATAATTGAGTGATTTTCAAATGAAACTTTGCTAAACATATTTTTGACAAATTTTTATTTTCTCAATGAATTATAAGCAATTTCTGCTTTATCAAAAATAACCTTTTGATTATTTAAAATTTTTTGAAGCTTTTGAGATCCAATAGTAAATTTTTCAAGCATGGACTTCAAGTTTTCAATCTCTTTTCTCAATTTTTCATTTTCTTTCATAAGAGATTTTTTTTCTTCCAATTTTTCTTTCTCTTCAATGTAAAATTTTGATTTTTTGAATTCCTCTTTTAACTTAGTATTTTCTTCAACTAAAGATTTTTCAATTTTAGAAAGTACATTCTTTTCTTTAGCCAAAGAATTTATTTTTTTCAAAAGATCTTCTTTTTCACTCAAAAGATTATTCTTTTCATTAGCTAGAAGAAGATTTGATCTTTTAAGCTCTTTATTTTTCAGTCTTAAATTTTTGAATTCATCCATTAATTCATTAAAGGCTTCAAATAACTCATCAAAAGTAAAATTGGAATAGTCATTAATGTTTACTTCATTGTCATTGGCCATAAGACAAGAATTTATAGCACTTTCTTCCTCTTTCTTATTTAGCTTTTCTTTGACTTGCTCCCCTTTAATTATTACTTTCTTTCTTCTTTGTTTCTTCTTTTTTTTCTTTTTTTCATCCTCATGAGCCATGAGGCATAGGTTGGGGTGAGCTTTCTTTTTTTCTTGAAAGCTTGATGTTTCTCTTTAATTTACTCCCTCAAAAGTAGTTTCTAATTTCTTTCATATTTGATTTACTGAAATATATGAAGAAATTATATTAAAAATATTTATGTCTAATGAATAATAAAGTAAATTTATTGCTTTAGCATTTAGTTGGTTCATTTTTTTATCATGCTCAAGCAATGATTTGAGGGCGTGTGAGCCATCGATTATAATCTTCCATAAATTATAATCGTATGCTTGTATGAAGATATGCATGCGTGCTTTTCAATAACTATAATTTGATTCATTAAGCATTGAGAGTCTATCAATAGAATATTCTTCACTAAATAAAGAATCTATTTGGATTGCCTAGATCTTTAGCTCTTGATGGTTACGTCAACAGCTAATAACAAAGCATTTACTCTGATACCAATTGTTGCTCAGGTATGACTATCCAAGAGGGGGGATGAATTGAGTTTCTAAAAAAATTTGGCCAATTTATACTCTAATGCAAATATGTGCTTCTAATTAAAAGAACTTGAATGCTTGTGGTGAATAAGCAAGATGGAGCAGTGGAATTAAAAGCAACTAGATAATGCAAATATATAAAAAAATAAAGAAAGTAAGGAAAGCAAAATTATAATACAAACATACAAATTTTATAGTGGTTCGGTGTAACCCCGCGCTATGTCCACTCCCCAAACTTTTTTTTGGAATTTCATTATAATCCTAGATTACAGTACATTTATTTTAACTCAGGATCATAAATAAATTTAATTGATTTTGCTGGACTCACCAATCATAATCCTACACCAATAGTTTTTTGGGTTCACTATCAACCTAGTTGGTTTTAACCTAGGAGCACCAACCACAATCTTTACACCATCTAATTACTAGCTTGGACTTGTCTACACCCCAAGTTTCTTTCCTCTCAAAGAAACTTGTAAAGAAATGAAAATACAAGTATAAGAATTCAGGATAAAATAGAAAATAAAAGTTAGAACTGTTTGAAGCTTGAAGAAGTTATTATTGAATTGTTCAAATGATGCTTCAACTTCTCTTGAAAAATGCTTGAGAGGATGAGGATGAAGTTGGAGATGATTTTTCTTTAAAAGCTATCAATTCTATGCACTAATTCCTCTCTTTTCTCTCTTTCCAATTGGTATTCAATAATCCTCACTCAATCTAATGATTTTTTCTTTTAAATTACTTTTCCCATCTTTTCCATTAAATCTTTAGCTTTTCATACTCTTTATGATAGCTTGAGGTTCGGTTCTAGCTGTTGGAAGCCTTGAACTAACCGTTGGAATGGAAAAATGGTTGTTTGAAAAGTTGTAGAAAACTAGCTGTTATGCCTGTTCCGACATTAGGGTCGATACTTTTTCTGCAGGGGTCGACATTTTTTGATCTAGGGTCGACACTTTATGATCTGAGGTCGACACTTTTTACTCAGATATTGATATCTTTTTTCTCAGGTGTTGACACTTTTTTCTCAGGTGTCAGCACTTGGACAACACTCAAAAATTTAGCTTTCTGTTCAGTTTCTATGCAATAGAGGTCGACCCAGGGGTCGACTCTTTTGTGAGGCTATACAAAAATAACATACTGAAGTGTGCCAATCTGCCCATTTCAAAAGAGGATGACCTAGGGGTCGACCCTAGGGTTGATCCTTTTGCTAAAACTTGATTTTTTTTCAAATTTAACATCCAAAAAATATGAAATTACCTTCAAAAGATCAAAATTTTTCTCTAGTTGCTCTTGAGACTTTCGAAATATATTTTCTTCTAACTTGATGAAATTATGATTTTGCCTTTCTTCAAGAATTTTTATCAATTCAACTTTCTTGAAGTTCTTGACTTGATGATTTTTGTGTGGATCTTTTCTTGAATTAATTTCTTCAATTTGAACATCTGAAAAGATCTACATTCACTTTTGAAATATATGGTTAAATACTTAAATCTCAAAGTTTGGCGATCATCAAAATCAATCATGGGATCAATAATTGCTTTTGATCATAGGATCATCATAAGGATGGTGATTGATTTAGAAGATTGGTATACGATTGCTTCTTTAAGATAGATAAGTCTTGAATCTATGGTGTGAAGACACTGAAGTAAAAGTGCAGGTGCTTATTAAGAATAAGGATACTGAGCGTGACCAACTTCAAGCAGTCATAAGGAAGTCTACCTTCTCGTCGATGACTCGCTCAATGCTGCAGTTATGTGTCTGATTCTTTAACTTGAGATGCATAGCAGTTTATCTTGACGGTATTATAGTTTGACTATACCATAACTCAGTCTCCTAGCTATTTGAAATCTTGAGGTATATGTTGGCCATAGTATGTTCATTGTAGAAATTGGATCGCACCAAGATGGGATCTATCAACCTCGGTAGAGGAGTAGTTCTATGGTGATCATGAGATGGAGTCCTAAATCTCATGACCATGGCAGTGTGAAATAATAGAAATGAGTTTCTATTAGGGTTTCACATCAGAATTGAATCGAATGATTCAATCATATGACAAGTATTGGGTTTAACGAGTCAATCTTAACCTGGATCCTATCGGAACTCATGATAGAAGAATCTATGTAATAGCTACATAGAGTTTTTTTTTTAGTTCTGATGGATTGCCATCATATACTACTAGGTGTCACTGGTGGACTATGGGATCAATTAGAATTATCTTGATGATGATAATTCTAATTGAATGAATCAAAAAGAGTTCTGGTTCATTGAAAGATATTTCGATGATGTCGTTGATGGAGATTATGACATGTCCTATTATCATACAGAATTGAACTTATGGGATCACATAAACAAAGGTTTGGATCTAGATATTTTCAATTAGACTTACGTAGTCTGATTGATTTGGATTTGATCCAATTAGGTCCAAAGAAATCATGCTAGCACATAATTGGATCTAACTTTCTCCTATATTGGATTTTCTGATTGATTTGGACTCAGTCAAATTAGATTGGGCTTGTCCAGAAGCCCTGTATGGTTTTGTTCTAAATAGATAGGACCTTATCCTAATTAGATTAGGGCCGTGTCCTAATCTCCTTAATGGATAAGCATGAGGGGGCGCCTCCCCTCATGTTGACTTGGTCTTGCGCATAAGAAAGGAGCGTATGCCCCATATTTTTCTCCCTGGGGCATGCACTATATATTCCTAGAGAGAGAACTTTAGGGGCGCATGCCCACTTCCTTCCTAGCGTGTTCCCACTAAAGGATAAGAGCGAGGAGGTTGTGGAGGTTATTGGCTTGTTTGAAATAGTTTGAATGAGTCAACATGGAGTTTGAATTAGTTCAAACTCTAGGGAGAATATTTCCTTGTGCCAACCACCTTATCAGACAAGATGGTGCACATCTGAGAAGCATTTTGTGTGACAAAATGCTACGGGAAAAAGAATGGGGCACCACTTCTCATTCTAGAGTTATTTTACTTTAAGTAATTTGACCTGGTTAATTACTTAAAGCCTTAGGACTCTAAGTCTTTGATTTTTCTATAAATAGGAGACTAGGCCAAAGGGTTTGGCCATTCCAATCATCCACTATGAAGCCCTGCCTCTCCTCCATGCCTCCTCCATCCTTCTTTGGATTCTTCCTCTCCCTCTCTCTCCCAAGCCTAAGTGTTGGGCTGATCATAGCTTCGAGAGTTGAAATGTTGTTTGCACAAGAAGAAGATGAAGAAGATTTTGATCGTGTGTCAATCGATGTGCTATCGAAGATTTGATCGAAGGCAAAAGAAGGAAGTCTACATCTAATTTTCAAAAATCAAATCGAGCAAGAAGAAAACCTCCAGATCTGACTTGAGTGGATATCGATAGAGGTCGGATGTGTGCATGGCTAGAAGCAAACCTCTACCTTGGAATCAAATTTAGATTATCGCAGCAAGTATATTATCTACCCGCAATAGGTGGTATTTATCATACCTGTTGAGTGATAAAGTGTCCCCCGCCGAAGTTCTTTCCTAAAGTTCTTGATCGCCGACCTTCTTCTTGTTAGGATTCGTCGGTCTCTTTAGTGACAAGTTCATGCTGTGGAACCTCTCAAAAGTGCATGGGAGTTCGGCGATACGATCTTGAATAAGTGAAGGAAAATTACTGTTATGCTAACTTTATCCTCTGATTAAAAATGAATGGTAGGTTTGAAGCCCATCCATGCCCCT
Source organism: Cocos nucifera (assembly GCA_006176705.1). NCBI lineage: Eukaryota > Viridiplantae > Streptophyta > Magnoliopsida > Arecales > Arecaceae > Cocos > Cocos nucifera. The sequence continues at coordinate 547,610 of QRFJ01000765.1, forward strand.
TCTAGATGATCTCTCTCCAGTTGAACTTCTTCCAGATGATCTCCCTCTAGATGATCTCTTCCAGTCAAACCCCCTTCGGACGAACTTCTTCTAGATGATCTCCTCTAGTCGAACCCCCTCCGGATGACCTCCTCTAGTTGAACCCCCTCCGGATGATCTCCTTCAATCGAACTTTCTTCAGATGACCTCCTCCAGTCGAACCTCCTCCGGATGACCTCTTCTAGGCAAGCTCCTTTCGGATAGACTTTCTATGGTTGACCTCCTTTTGGTCGATCTCTTGTAGTCGACCTTTTTCTGATCGATCTCCTTTCAGTTACCTGGAAGAATCTCATTATCCATATGAATTTGGCTACCAACTAAATGTGAGCCAACCAACATATGGGCAACCTTAATAGAATTCAAACTCCTCTAGAATTATTCATTGCCAATGCCTACTCTATCTGAACTCCAACAAATGTATCTCAACTACCTACAAGTCATGACAAACGATAACTCATCCTCCATAACAAACTCCACATGGCCCGAGCGGCCTACTACCAGACAGTTACGACTGTCGCTATTAGTTTGTTACATGCACCATCTATAAAAGAGACCCTCCAGATATATTGTCTCTAAGCTTTCTTCTCCTTCCCGCTACTCTGCCTCTTTATTTCCTAAGCACTCCATTCCAATTGATCAGAAAATTGACTTGAGTATTGGAGGGTCCTATCGGAGCCACCCACCTGCAGTTTGAATTTTGTTTTGCAGGTTCCATCGACGACCTCATCTTCTCCACTCCAGCCATCTCCAGCATCCTCATAAATTTTTGCACCAACATCGGCAACCTCACCTTCCTCACTTTAGCCATCTCTAGTGTCCTCACGGATTTTTGCACCAATAGGATTGGTGCTGGAGGAAGAGACATCTGAGCCCTTATTCTAAAAGAAGTGTTTAGTCAATCTCACCTGCCTTCCTTTCTCTCTTAATTTCTTGAATCTACTTTTATTTGTTCTCTTCTTACTTCAGAGAATATCTCCAAAAAAGATGACCACCCAATGGTCTACTACTTCCACCACCATATCCGAGCCAGATCTGCCCATTCTGACTCCATCATTCGCTCTCCAATCTCCTCCATCGATGGCCATGATGGATTCAGAGCAGTTCAACCTACTGATGTAGCAGGTTTGGGGTCTCACCGAGATGGTGCAGGCCATGCAGCAGCCTCCGATTGTGACCCGACTAGAAAACCTTCAATCGAAGCTTCAGGAATCGATGCCAAGAAGGACAACCTAGGTCAGCAGACCCATCATCTCCAGAAAGAGAAAGCAGAGAGCGCAGAGCCCCTATTCTGATCATGATTCTTCTTTGGAGGAGAATTTTTTCATTTATAGTCAGCAACCCTCTGAGATCCATGGCTGAGATGACGATCTCGATCAAAAACACCAAGACATGAACCGATGGATTGAGGAGCTCCACCATGTTGTCCCAGCTCACCATGATGATATCTGCACCAATCTTTCTTTCTCTATTAAAATCATGCAAGAGCCATCCCGCCGAACTTCAAGCTTCCTCAGTTCGAGATCTATGATGAGACTTCTGATCCAGTTGACCATCTAAAGGCCTTCCAAACGATGATGCTGCTTCATGATGTGCCTGATGCCATCTCATGCCGAGCTTTCCTATCTACCTTGAAGAAAGCAGCAAGAAACTGGTACTCGAGTCTTGAGCCCGATACGATCTTTTCTTTTGATCAAATGAGCTATTAGTTTGTGGCTCATTTTATAAGCAGCCGACGTCTGAGATGAGGTTCGAATTTTTTTATCAACATAAAGTAGAAGAAGGGAGAGTCAATATGAGCTTACGTCAACCATTTTAATGCTGCTGCATTAGAGGTTCGAAATTTGGACGAAACTGTGGCTATGGCTGCACTAAAGAACGGCCTTCAAAAAATGATTTTCTATCTTTTCTGGAAAGACTAAAAATTTTATTGATATACTGGCCCGGGCTAAAGGCTATACTTGGATGGAAGAAGGCTTCAAATTGAAGGATGATGAGGTCGCAAGAGAGCAGCAAGCAGGTGAACCCAGCCAATCTGCACTTGAAAGAAAGTCGAGTAAAGCTCAATCGCGCTCCCGAACTTCTCCTTCCAAGCATAGACGAGCCCGAACTCCTCCTCGAGCTCGTCAACAAGGAAGCCTAGATCGAAGGACTCGATGAAACTCTCCTTCCAGAGGATTCCACAACTATGCTCCCTTAAATGCCTCGAAGACGTAGGTGTTAATGGAGATAAGGGATCAATTGGCAGAGCCTGAAAAGATACGGACTCACCTGGCCAAGCAAAATTCTAACAAGTATTGTCTTTACCATCATGATCATGGTCACGATATTGAAGAATGCATCTAGCTTTAGGACGAGATCGAGGTGCTGATCAGAAGAGGTTGGTCGGATTGGTTCATCAAGCCCTAACCAGAAAGGAAAGAAGATCATCTGAGAGCCCTACCATAATCTGAATCACCTCGATGGGACGAGCCCCAAGGAGATCGGCCCTCTTTTTGAGTCATCAACAGTATCACTAGGGGACACCAGTGAGGGAAGGCCAGTGGATCAACAGAGCTGATGAAGAGGCAGCAAACTGAAGAGCCCATCACCTTCACTAAAGAAAATGCCCAGGGAGTTCAGTTTCTGCATAATGACGTGGTTGTAGTAACTTTAAATATTACTGATTATGATATACGTCGTATTTTAATTAATAATGAAAGCTTTGCTGATGTCTTATTTTATGATATTTTTTTCAAAATATCCATATCTAATGATAGGATGGGTCTAATGGATTCTCTATTGGTAGGATTCATAGGTGACGCGGTGTCGGTAGAAGGGATAACAACGTTGCCTATGGTGGCTGATCAATACCCAAAGCAATCTATGGCATAAGTTGATTTTTTGGTAGTTAAAGCACCTTCTGCCTATAATGCGATCCTTGGTTGACTTGGTTTGAATGCACTTTGGGCTATAGTTTCTACTTACTATCTAAAGATAAAGTTTTCAACCATGCATGGAGTCAGGAAGGTCAGAGGAGATCGGGCACTAGCTTGACACTACTATAATATTGCTTTATAGGAAGGAAGACAAGCAAACCTTTATTCGATGGATGAACTTGATGCCGGTAATGATCTATCTGAAGAAAGAGAAGAACCCATTGATGATCTTAAGGAGATCCCTCTGAATGATGGAAATAAAGAACATACAGTGAAGATCGACTCGAGCCTAAAAGAAGAAGTTAGAAAGCAGCACATCATCTTCTTGCAAAAAAATTCTGATGTCTTCGCTTGGGCGCTTGCAGATATGCTCGGAATCGATGTAGAAGTCATGGAGCACTGTCTAGGTGTAGATCTTAAGCGATGACTAATGAAGCAGAAAAAATGTAGTTTTGCATTGGAAAGGTAGAAGGCGATAATGGACGAAGTCGACAAACTCCTAAAGATGAGATTCATTCAAGAAGTGCTTTACCCGAACTGGATTGCAAATATTGTCTCGATTAAAAAGATAAATGGCAAGTGGAGGATGTGCATAGGCTTCACGGATTTAAACATAGCCTGCCCAAAAGATAGCTATCCACTGTTTAGAATTGATCAATTGGTAGATGCAACTTCGGACCATGAGCTCCTCACTTTCATGGATGTCTTCTCTGATTATAATAAAATCTGGATGGCACCAGAGGATGAGGAAAAAACTACTTTTATTACTGACCATGGTCTTTATTATTACAAAGTCATGTCATTTGGGCTTAGTGTAATATACCAGCGTCTAGTCAATAAAATCTTTAAGGAGTAGATCGGCCACAACATGAAAGTCTATGTAGATGATATGTTAGTCAAAAGCTGATCTTCATCAAATTGCATCACCGATCTTGAAGAGACCTTCAGTACTCTTCGAAAGTACAAGATGAAGCTGAACCCTACGAAATATGCTTTTCGAGTAACCTTGGAGAAGTTCTTAGGATTCATGGTGTCAAGTCACAGCATCAAGGCCAACCCAGAGAAGATCAGAGCCATTCAGGAAATGACTATCCCAAAAATAATAAAAAAATCCAATGCCTCACAGGCAAGGTGGTAGCTCTTAATCACTTTGTGTCGAGATCGACGGAGTGCTGCATGCCCTTCTTCCAAGTACTCAAGCAGCCTAAGAACTTCAATTAGACTCTTGACTATTAGCGGGCTCTTGAAGAACTGAAGAGCTATCTCAGCTCACCCCCACTACTCATCAAACCTGAACCTGAAAAAGAATTATTCCTATATCTCATCGTATCTCCTATAGCTATTGGAGCCATACTGGTTAGAGAAGAAGAATTCAAAAGCCGATCTACTACATAAGCAGAGTCCTAAGGGATGCAGAAATAAGATATACCAAATTAGAAAAACTAACCTATGTCTTGTTGATTACAGCTAGAAAGCTCCGATCTTACTTTCAGGGGCATACTATTGCTCTCCTCACTGATCAACCTATTAAGACAGCTCTTCATTGACCTGACACCTTTCATAGAAAGGTGAAGTGGATGATTGAGCTGACCAAATTCGACATCCATTTTCAACCTCGGCCATCTACTAAAGCTCAAATACTGATCAATTTTATGGTAGAATATACTATTTTGGAGGAGACCGAACTAGAGCATCTAGAAGCCTTTATCCCTAGCTCCCTAGAAGAGAAGGCCGATCTTCCTAAAAACTTTTGGGCACTGTATGTGGATGGTTCATCCAATGCTTTCGGAATAGGTGTGGGCTTGATTCTCATCATTCTAGAAGGAGTTATGGTGGAATATGCGTTGCACTTTGACTTTCCTACCATTAACAATGGGGTGGAGTATGAAGCCCTACTTGCAGGACTGAGGATAGCCAAGGAGCTGGGAGTGCAATGTTTGAAGGCCTATAGTGACTCACAACTGGTGGTGGGATAAGTTAATGACTCCTTTGAAGCTCGAAAGGAAAGCATGAAAAAGTACTTGAAAAAGATGAAGAGCTTAAGTTCGGCCTTTGATAATTTTGACATTCAGTAGATTCTGAGGGTAGAGAATACCAGAGCTGACCTCCTCTCGAAACTGACCATCTTAGTCCCGAACGAGCTACCAAAAGAAGTCCTTTTTGAGGTCCTACAATGCCCAAATTTGGAAGAGCTCTAGGCGATAATGCAAGTTGATCATGAGCCTAGCTGTATCGACCCATTGATAGCATATCTCAAGAAAGGGATTCTCTCTAGAGATTATAAAGAAGCTCAAAAGTTAAGAAATCAAGCTTTCTACTACATCCTGCATGAAAGCAAGTTGTATAAGAGGTCATACTCCTTAGCACTCCTCAAGTGTCTTCGACCTTCAGAAGCTAATTATGCCATGAGGGGATTTACGAAAATTATCTGGGAGCGAGATTCCTATCATACAAGTTGCTCCGTCAGGAATACTATTGGCCGACAATGCATTAGGATGCAGTGGATTATATAAGAAAGTACGATAGGTGTCAAAGAAACACAAATATCCAGAGACAGTCGATTTTGCAGCTCACACTGTTAAGTGCTCCCTGGCTGTTTGCACAGTGGGGGATGGATATACTCGGACTTTTTTTCATTACATCTGAGCAGCGAAAGTTTTTGTTGGTGGCAGTGGATTACTTCGCTAAATTGGTCGAGACTGAACCTCTGGCAAAAATAACTGAAGTCAAGGTGCAGGACTTTGTCTAAAACTCAATTATTTGCAGGTTTGGTTTACCTCGGATATTGATTATTAATAATGGGCATCAATTTGTAGGTGTGAAGTTCACTGAGTTCTGCGAAGGTCTAAATATATCTCATTACTTCACATCAGTGGCTCATTAGCAAGCGAATAGTGAGGCAGAAGTGACTAATACAACTTTGCTTCAAGGGATAAAGGCCAGGCTTGAAAGAGCAAAGGAGATCTAGATGGATGAACTTTATCATATGCTTTGGACTTACTGAACTACTCAAAGATCGCCCACTGGAGAAACACCTTTTGCACTGGCCTTTGGGATAGAGGCGGTTATCTCGGTCGAACTTGAACTTTTCTTTGCCCGAGTAGAGGCCTTTAATAAATAAGGCAACTTGTAGGACCTCAGAGCTAACCTTGATTTGCTAGAAGAAAAGAGAAAGAAGGCCTAGATCTGAATGGCAGTCTACAGGCAAAGGGTAGCCTGCTACTACAATTCGAGGGTCAGAAGCAAAACCTTCAGAATAGTGGATCTCATACTTCAATGAGCAGATATTTTGTAGCCTCAAAATTGAGGAAAGCTTACCCTGAATTAGGAAGGTTCATATGAAGTAGTGAAAATCGTCCGACTAGGAATATATTATTTAAAGGATCTCAGAGGATCTATGCTTCCATAATCTTAGAATTCGAAAAATCTATGAATGTACTACTAGTAATTCAACTCTAATAAAATCCTCTTATTTTGATATTTTTATTTTTTGGTGCAAAATAATGTGATGACAGGAAGTGACCCGACCGAACTATGTCAATAAACTAAGTAGAAGACCTTTGGTTATTTAAGACAAAAGGAGGGGAGAGGTCCTTACAATGGCCCTTTTGTTGCTCCTACACCATGTCAGGAATAGGAGGAGGACCTCGTCCTGACACGGATGATGAAGATCTTTGATTATTTAAGATAGGAGGAGGGAAGAGACCCTTACAACGATCCTTTTATACCTATATATCTTTGTTAGAGATAAGAGGAGGATCTCGCCCTAACAAAGGAAGGCCGATCCCATCAGGAACGGAGGAGAACCTCATCCTGATAGAGGAACAAAAAGGTCGATTATGTCAGGAACAGGAGGAGGACCTCATCCTAACATGGATGATGAAGATCTTTGATTATTTAAGACAGGAGGAAGAAAAAGATCCTTACAATGATCCTTTTGTGCACCTATATCATGTCAAGAACAAGAGGACCTCATCCCGACATGGGTGATGAAAACCTCTGGTTATTTAAGATTGGAGGAGGAAAGAGGCTCTTACAATGGTCCTTTTATACCCCTATATCTTCATTAGGGATAGGAGGAGGACCTCGTCCTAACAAAGGAAGACTGATTCCATCAGGAATGGAGGAGAACCTCATCCTAACAGGAGGACAAAAAGGTAGACTGCATTAGGAACAAGAGGAGGACCTCATGCAGACTTGGATGATGATGACCTTCGATTATTTAAGATAGAAGAAGGGGAGAGGTCCTTACAATGATTCTTTTGTGCTCCTATACCATATCAGGAAAAGGAGGAGGACCTCGTCCTGACATGGTTGATGAAGATCTTCGATTATAAGATAGGAGGAGGAGAGAGACCCTTACAATGGCCCTTGTTGGGGATAAATCCCGCTCCCGCCGAAGTCTAACTTGAGGCTCTAAACCAGTAGCCACGAAAGAGCTCCAACGGATGGATCTTAGCCGAACTCCTACAGTCGGCCGAACTACTTAGCGGCCGAGCTCCTTGGACTCCAAGCAGCCAGGTTTCAACCAAACCCTCCAGCGGCCGAGCTTCTTCCAACCCGATCAGTCGGTCGATCTACTTAGCTATCGAGCTCCTTCAGACTCCTAGCGTCAGGACCGAACCCCTTCAGTTGGCCGAACTACTTAGCGGCCAAGCTTCTTGGACTCCAAGCGGTCGGGCTTCAACAGAATCCCCCAGCGCCCGAGCTCCTCAAGCGGCCATCCATTTTGCTGGTCGAGCTCCTCCGAACTTCTCTACAGCCGAGCTCCTCCCAAGCTTTTCCTTCAACCAAACTCTCCTACAAGTCCAAACTCCTCTAGACGAGCTCAGTCTATAATAGGCAACAAGATCGGACGATATGGCCGCCACTACTGGCGACACCACTCTCTCCGTAATCAGTCTCATGCAGCCTGGATGACATGGCCACTACTACTGACGACATCGCTCTCTCCGTAATCGGCCCCATGCGGCCCATGACCTACCGGTATGGCTATCACCGTCCACCTAACGACGCCTTCCTCTCCGTACCGAGCTCCATGCGGCTCCCATCATTCGCTGTCAGGCGGTATGGCCATCACCATCAACTAAACTCTGCCTATAAAGGACTCTCCAGATACGCTAACTCTAATCTCTCTGATCTCTAAGCTCTCCTCTTCTTGTCCAAGCTTCAGAACTCATTCCCGAGCACTCCATTCTTGTTGGCCAGAGCTGACTTGATCGTCGGAGGATCCTGCCGGAGCCACCCCCCCACCGACTCTAGACTGGACTTCATTTTGCAGGTCCCTGATGACGACCTCATCGGTCTCCACTCCAGCGGACTCCGACGACGACCAATTTTCGTGTCAACAGCCCTTTTGTACCCCTATACCATATCATGAATAGGAGAAGGATCTCGTCCTGATATGGATGATGAAGACCTTCGATTATTTAAGATAGGAGGAGGGAAGAGGTCCTTATAATGATCCTTTTGTGCTCTTATACCTTTGTTAGGGATAGAAGGAGGACCTCATCCTAAAAGAAGAAGGCCGACCCTATCAAAAATAGAGGAGAACCTCGTCTTGATAGGAGGATAAAATGATCGACCATGTCAGAAATAGGAGGAGGATCTCATCCTAACATGAGTGATGAAGACCTTCAGTTATTTAAGATAGGAGGAGGAAAAAGGTCCTTATAATGGTCCTTTTGTGTCCCTATATCATGTCAAAAATAGGAAGAGGACCTCATCCTGATATAGATAATGAAGATCTTCGATTATTTAAGATAGGAGGAGGGAAGAGGCCCTTACAACAGCCTTTTTGTGCCCTTATACCTTTATTAGGGATAGGAGGAGGACCTCGCTTTAACAAAGGAAGGTCAATCCCATCAAGAATGGAGGAGAACCTCATCCTAACAGAAAGACAAAAAGGCCGACCATGTTAGGAACAGAAAGAGGACCTCATCCCGACATGAGTGATGAAGACCTTCGATTATTTAACATAAGAGGAGGGGAGAGGCTCTTTCAATGATCCTTTTGCACTCCTATATCTTTGTTAGGGATAGGAGGAGGATCTCATCCTAACAAAGAAAGATCGATCTCATCAAGAATGAAGAAGAACCTCATTTTGACAAGAGGACAAAAAGGCCAACCATATCAGAAATAGGAGGAGAATCTCGTCCTGACACATAAGTGATGAAGACCTCTGATTATTTAAGATAAGAGAAGGAGAGAGACCTTTTCAATGGCTCTTTTACATTTCTATATCTTTGCTAGGAATAGGAGGAGGACCTCGTCCTAACAAAGAAAGGCCAATCCCATCAAAAATGAGGAGAGAACCTCATCCTGATAGGAAAATAACAAATGGCCGACTGTGTCAGGAATAGAAGGAGGACCTTGTTCTGATATGAGTGATGAAGATCTCTAGTTATTTAAGATAAAAGAAGGAGAGAGGCCCTTTCAACAGTTCTTTTGCGCCCCTATACCTTTGTTAGGGATAGGAGGAGGACCTCATCCTAACAAAAGAAGGCCGATCCCATCAGGAATGGAGGAGAATCTCATCCTGATAGGAGATAAAAAGGCTGACCATGTCAGAAATAAGAGGAGGACCTTGTCTTGACATAGATGATGAAGACCTCCGATTATTTAAGATATGAAAAGGAGAGAGATCCTTTCAACGGTCCTTTTGTGCTCCTATATCTTTGTTAGGGATAGAAGAAGGATCTTGTCCTAACAAAGAAAAATCAATTCCATCAGGAATGAGAGGAAAACCTCATCTTGATAGGAGAATAAAAAAAGGTCGATCATGTCAGGAACCGAAGGAGGACTTCATCCTGATATGGATGATGAAGACCTCCAGTTATTTAAGATAGGAGGAGAGGAGTGGCCCTTTCAACGGCTCTTTTGCGGTTCTTTTGCATCCCTATATCTTTGTTAGGGATAGAAGATAGACCTCATCCTAACAAAGAAAGGCCAATCCCGTTAGGAATGAGAGAAGAACCTCGTCCTGATAGGGGGACAAAAAATAGTCAACCATGTCAAGAATAGAAGAAGGATCTCATTCTAATACGAGTGATGAAGATCTTCGATTATTTAAGATAGGAGAAGAGGAGAGGCTCTTTCAACGGCCGTTTTGTGCTCTTATATCTTTATTAGGGATAGAAAGAGGATCTTGCCCTAACAAAGGAAGGCCGACCTCATCAGGAATGAAGAAGAATCTCATCCTGATAGGGGGACAAAAAGACCGACCATGTCAGAAATAGGAGGAGGACCTCGTCCTAACACGGATGATGAAGACCTTCGATTATTTAAGATAGGAGGAGGGGAGAGGCCCTTTCAACTATTCTTTTGCATCTCTATACCTTTGTTAGGGATAGGAGGAGGATCTCGTCCTAACAAAAAAAGATCAACCCCATCAGGAACGAGAGGAGAACCTCGTCCTGATAGCGGACAAAAAAAGACCGACTATATTAAAAATAGGAGGAGGACCTCATCCTGACATGGGTGATGAAGACCTCCTATTATTTAAGACAGGAGGAGGGAAGTGTCCCTTACAAGGCCCTTTTGCACTCCTATATCTTTGTTAGGGATAGGAGGAGGACCTCGCCCTAACAAAGAAAGGTCGATCCATCAGAAATGAAGAAGAACCTCATCCTGATAGGAGGATAAAAAGACCAATCATGTCAGGATCAGGAGGAGGATCTTGTCCTAATGCAGATGACGAAGATCTTTGATTATTTAAGATAGGAGGGGAGTGGCCCTTTCAACAGTCCTTTTATGCCCTTACCGTCCTGTCAAGAACAGGAGGAGAACCTCGTCCTAACAAAGAGACAAAGAAAAATCAATCCTATCAGGAACATGAGAAAGACCTCATCCAAATTGAAGGAGAGGGACAAAGCTGACTGTGTCAGAAATAGGAGGAGAATACCTACCAGCGATTATTTTGATAAAAGATGAGATGAAGAAAATGGCAGAAATAACAGATGATGAATCCATGCGAGACAAAGAGACAATTAAGAAAAACTTTATTTTATTAAAACTAGAGTCTATTACAAAGGTCTGCAAGATCATGTACAAAAAAAAAAGGGAAGAGAGAAAGAAAAAATAAACCTAAGAGGACCCGAAATCCTCAGACTTCGAGCTGCTGATCCCCACCATTGCCAAAGATTGCTTCAAGCTGATGATCTCTTCTTCAAGTTTTTTCTTTTAGCAGACTCTCCACAAATAATCTATTAGCTTGCTGGAAATTATCCTTGGACTCCCACAGCTATCTTCTTAGGATCTTCAGCCTGACGCTCGTATGTCATTTGGATCTTCAGCTATTGAAGTTCGGCCTTATCCTTCTCATACACCATGGAAAGATCATCGAAGGACTCCCTTAAAAAAAGCAAGCTACTTTGACTCTCTATTAACACCAGCCTGCTGACTATTGGCTAACTATTTTCGAAGATGAGTCATTTTGTCTCTAGCCGTTTTAAGCTCGAGCTCAAGTTTAGATATTTTTTCCATCCAGCATATCCTATAACTGTTGTGCCAAGCTTCGGTATCCAAAAGTTATTTTTGGAGCTCCAAAATTTTTTTCGACCAATCCCATTCATACCGGGCCTTGTCGGAAGACCATAGCAAACTTTTCTTTACCAGGTTAATTTTCTTTTTTGCTATCTTGAGCTTGACTTTGAGGGAGCTGGCCTTCGCAATCAATACCTAGGACTTTGTTGGGATAAACTATCCTCTCTCGGATCGACGTGACTACTAGTGATTAGCCAAGCAACAAGGAACAATCTCCTAGAATCAACGTGGAAGCAAAATAATGGATTCAAGAGAAAAAAGAGAAAGAGAGTACAAGAGTTTTTCAGGAGAAAAGAGCTTTATTTCATGAATTCAACATCATATACAATCTTGACCTATTTCTAGTATTTATACTTTACAAAAGGATCAAGCTCCAAGCTCATAGAAAAACTTTTCAAAATTCAAACATTCCACGTACATAAATAAACCCGCAAAAACTGAGCCAGCCAAGTTTCAGACTAAGTCGACTAACCTGCAAATGGGTCGGCTTAGTCTCAGACTGAGCTGACCCAATTGTATATCATGCCAATAGCCCAAAAATGCTACTTTCTTTTTGAATTTTCCTCTGAGACATAGCCGACTCAGTCCTGGACTGAGCCAGCTTAGTCTCAGGATGAGCCGGCTTAGTTTCTAAACTTTGCTACCCATATTGATTTCTCTTCTAGCTTGCTCCCGTCTTCCTATGACCTATCTTCTCATGTTTCCAAGATTTGAGAGTGCCACTTTTGAGCTCACATTTTACATCTTGATGCTTCTAAGTTCTTGTGAACTCATCTCTTCTCAGCAAACCCATTCTTGCCACACATATCTGAAAGCTATCTCTGAAGAGTACCTTCATGAGTGCATCAGATTGATTCTTCTTGTTATGGATCTTCATCAATTCCACTTCACCTTCCTCCACCAGCTCTCTGATTTTGTGGTACCTTATGTCTATATGCTTTGTGCACGCATGATAGACTGGATTCTATGCCAACAGTAGAGCACTCTGACTATCACTGAATAGTATAACCTTGCTCTGCTCCACCCCCAACTCAACAATCAACCTCCTAACCCAAGGGCTTTCTTTGCAGCCTCCGTTATTCCAATATACTCAGCCTCTATGGTAGACAAGACCGTAATTGACTGAAGGATTGATCTCCAAGACATCGATCCACCATACACATAGAAGAGGTATCCAGTGGTAGACCTCCTGTATTAAGATCTTCTGCATAATTTGCATCTACAAACCCTTCCAGAGGACTCAAACCTCCATCTTCAAATTGTTCCCAAATCTTGGCTGCCCAAACCAAACCATAATCCCTTGTTCCATGTAGATATCGTAATATCCATTTCCAATATTTCTTCCCAGGGTTAGCCATGTATCTACTAACCGTGCTCACTGCATGTGCTATATCTGGTCTATAGTACACCATAGTGTACATCACACTATCTATAGCATTCACATAAGAAACTTTTTTCATGTATTCTCTCTCCTCTTTTGACTGAAGATTTTATAACTTGGAGAGAGATATATGGCTCGATAATGGCGTCTCTACAGGTTTGGCCTTCTTCATCCCAAACCCCTTCAAAACTTTTTGGACATATCTTCCTTGTGACAAATGGAGCACTCCTTTGCACCTATCTCTGCAAATCTTCATTCCAAGAATTTTCTCAGCTAGACTTAGATCCTTCATCTCAAACTCAGATGATAATGCTCTTTTCAGCCTTTTCATAGCTTCCATGCTTCTACTGGCTACAAGCATATCATCTACATACAGTAGTAGGCACAGAGCATCCTCCTCATCTGCATCCTTGACATAGACACAGTAATCATGTTCACATCTATTGAAATCCAGGTTCAAAATAAAACTATCAAATCTTCGATACCACTGGCAAGAGGACTATTTCAAGCTGTACAAAGACTTTCTGAGTAAACATATCTTTTCTATCTGTCCAGTCTCTATGATATCCTCTAGCTGCTTCATGTAGATCCTTTTCTTTAATGTGCCATGAAGGAAGGCCATCTTCACATCCATCTATTCCAACTCCATATTGTACTGTGCCATCAGTGATAGCAAAATTCGAATAGATGTATGACGCACCATAGGAGAGAAAACTTTTGTGTAGTCAATTTCTTCCCTTTGTGAGCATCCCTTTGCTACCAGTCTTGCTTTGAATCTAACTCCATCTTGTTCTGAAGGTGCCTCTTTCTTTATGAACATCCACTTTGAGCTAATAGATCAAGCACCTTTTGGAAGATCCACCAGCTACCATGTCTGATTCTTTTAAAGTGATCTCATCTCCTCCATCATGGCCTGCATCCATGAATCATGATCCTCACTCTTCATAGCCTCTGCATAATTTTCTGGATCTTCATTAGCAGTGATGAATGCATAGGAGATAACCTCATCAATGCCATATCTAACTGTCTCCTGATAGTATGCTGGGGTTTGTGCAAAGCCACTCCCATTGGCATATCTCTATATGATATCTACGGCTGACCCTGCACATTCATCTAACTGCTGGCACTTCATGCCGATCTTTCATCTGAGTATTTTTTTTCTCCTACCCAGTTCCACCTCAATAGGAACACTCCTATACATGGATTCGGACTATATGTCATCTATCTCAGACTAGCCACTATCGTTCACCCTTGTCTCCCTAGTTCCATCTATCCTATGCCTCCTCAAGATGCTCTTCTCATCAAAGATAACATCCCTGTTGATCACTGACTTCTGTGTTTGAGAGTCCCACAATAGGTATCTCTTGACTCCTTGTGGATACCCTATGAATGTCATCTTTTGAGATTTTAGGTCCAATTTGCTCCTCTCGATTGCCTCCATATGTGCATAGGCTGGGCAACCAAAGACCTTCAGATAGCCAAGCTTTACCTTCTTTCCACTCCAGACCTCCTCTGGAATGCATCCATTCAGTTTATAATGTGGGAACCTATTCACAAAAAAAAAAAAGTTAAGGCATCACCCCAAAAAGATTTTGAAAGTGATGTCTGTAGCCTCAAACTTCGTGCCTTCTCGATCAATGTCCAGTTCATTCTCTTCATGATACCATTCTACTGGGGAGTCATCTTCATCAGGTAATGGTGTTTGATGCCATTTTCCTCACAGTACCTCCTGAACTCCAGGCTAGTATACTTTTCTCCATTGTCCGACCTAAGATACTTCACCTGTCTTCCAAACTCCTTCTCTACTTCAACTCTCCAGGCTTTGAACTCGGCAAATACCTCTGATTTTTTTCTAATCAGATAAATCCATACCTTTCTTAAGAAATCATCAATAAAATGATAAAATACCTTGCCCCACCTCTAGTTGATATAGGACTGGTCCGCACACATCCGAGTGCACTAAATCCTGCACTCCTTCACTGTGCTTGGTACTTCTGGCAAACTTTATCCCATGCTGTTTGCCAAAGATACACAGCTCACATAAATCTATGCCCTCCTTCTTCAGGGCTAGGATCATACCTCTTCTATTAAGTTCAGTGAGCCCACGGTCACTCAATGATTCATCTGATAGTGGCATAGTCGATATAAAATCTGCTCCTCCTATGCTGCTGCTAGCATCTCTGCACTATCATTCACCACTGAGCCTTCCATTCTGTAAAGATTATTTCTCAGTCTTCTACCTCTCATCACCACCAAAGCTTTCTTAAAAATTTTCAAACATCCACTCTCAGCCTGGCTACTAAAAGCATAATCCTGCTCCTCCAAGTAGCCCAAAGAAATCAATTTTTTTTTTTTAACTTCGATACATGCCTGACATTTGATAATGTATGAATAATTCCATTGTACATCCTCACCCTGATAGAGCCAACTCCAGCTACTTTGCACCGATGATCATCTCCAAGGTTGATACTTCCACCATCAAACTTTTGGTAGGTCGCAAACCACTTCCGATGAGAAGTATAGTGGTGCAAGCATGCTGAATTCAATATCCACATAGTATCGCACTCTATGGATCTATTTGATACAACTAATAGGTCTTCTCCACTGCTCATAAAAGCTGTATCATCTTCCTTACTAGCCTTTTTTTTTTTGATCTCAAAAGAGGGCAATCTCTCCTCAGGTGTCTAGACTGATGACATTTATAACACTTCAATATCTTCCTCTAATCTCGAGACTTAGATTTGCCCTTGGATTTTTCTCTTACCTTCTCCTTTGATCTTTTCTATATTTCATTCACAGTCAAGATCTCAGACATAGGGTTTTTCTTACAGATCTTCTTTCTTTGCTCATTTGATCTGAGCACACCAACAACCTCTTCATAGTTTAGGATCTTCTTCCTATAAACTAAAGTTGTTATGAAACCATCATACGAACCTGAAAGAGAACATAATAATAGCAATGTCCGATCCTTCTCGTCGATCTTCACATCCAAACTCATCACCTCAGAACACACTTGATTGAACCTTTGGATATATGCAACAAGATCTCTACTTTTGGACATCCTTAGACTATACAACTGTTTCTTCAACCATAGCTTATTCGTTATGTTCTTTCCCATGTACGTATTTTTCAGTCTCATCCAAAGCCCCTTTGCCGTAGTCTCTGTGCAAACCTTGGGCAAAACTTGATTGATCAAGCACATCCGAATTATGCTAAAAGTAATTTTCTTCAACTATTCTCAATCCTCAGCATTGATCTTTGCTGGCCTTTCTCTTGTCAAGATCTTGTAGATCCTCTACTGAACCAACAAGTCCTTTATCCTTTGCTGCTATAGGGTAAAATTTCTCTTGCCATCAAACTTTTCAAAATCTACCTTGAATCCACTCAATCCCATGACTTCAAACAAGTCAAGAACAGATCTCTAACATCCTTCTTTGATCACACACTAGTAACACTATCCTTTAAAGAAGATCTAAATATCCTAGATCCTCTTTTGAACCATCTGTATCACCATCCCTCTGTGTAACCAATCTCCACCTTAATCTAGAGATAAATAATAAAGAAATAAGAAGATTTTGGATAAAACTTGATGTAACAGATCCTGGATCTAGTAACCCAAGGTGTCTTCCTTCCTTCCATGCAATACCGCTCTGATACCAATTGTTGGGATAAACTATCCTCTCTCGGACCGACGTGGCTGCTGGTGATTAGCCAAACAATAATAAACAATCTTCTAGCATCAACGTGGAAGCAAAATAATGGATTCAAGAGAAAATAGAGAAAGAGAGTACAAGAGTTTTTTTAGGAGAAAAGAGCTTTATTTCATGAATTCAGCATCATATACAATCTTAACCTATTTTCAGTATTTATACTTTACAAAAAGATCAAGACCTAAGCACATAGAAAAATTTTTTAAAATCCAAACATTCCATGTACATAAAACAAATCCATAAAAACTGAGTCAGCCTAATTTTAGACTGAGCCGATTAACCTACGACTAGGTCGGCTCAGTCTCAAACTGAGCCGATCCAGTTGTGTACCATACCAACTTTTTATCTAAATTTTTCTTTGAGACATAGCCGACTTAGTCCTGGATTGAGTTGGCATAGTTTCCAACTTAGCTGACTCAGTCTTAGGATGAGTCGGCTCAGTTTCTGAACTTTGCTACCCAGGCTGATTTCTCTTCCGACTTGCTTCCGTCTTTTCATGACCTATCTTCTCATGTTTCTAAGACTTGGGAGCACCACTTTTGAGCTCACTAGCGCTCTTCTTAAGCTTGACCAACTTTCTCTTGAAGTTATCTTTTCTAATGTTGAAGCTCATGAAATCTTTCATATGTAACTTGCGAAGGTGAGTGACTTCAACCATCACCTTCGAGGCATTCTTCCTGAACCTCTGGAGCTCGTTCTCTATCTTCTTCAGCTTCTTCTTCACATGTTGGATTTTTCTCTTCAAACCCTTCACTACAGGTCTTAGAGGGATACCTTCGAATCATGGTTCAGCATCGATCAGGGATGAATGATCTTGACTTTGATCACTAGAAGGATTCTAAATAACATTCACCATAGCATAAGTATAAGGAGAAAAAAACTCATTTTTATTTCTTAAAATATTTAAATATACATGAAAAAAAAGAAAAAAATATAATTATTTAAAATTTTAGACCTCAGGAGGAATAGCGGGGGGTGAGGTTGGAATGTTTCCTACCGCCTCCAGCTTTGGCATAGATTCGGGCACCTCAGCGGCAAGTTTAGAGAGCTCGAGAGTAGCATCGACAGGAGAAGGGTTGGCCACAACAGCGAACAGTCCTGCCTCTTCATCAGAGACCTCCCCATATAAGAAGCTGAGATCGAGTTCAAAAAACTTGGTGGCCACTCGATCCTCGCAGAGTTTGTATCTCTTCTGAAAGGCCTCTTGGCCAAAGGCAACATTCAGATCCCTCATTTTGGAAGAGACCTTGAACTCCTCCATTCCTTGGACCTTCGTCTCCAAGATCTGCTTTGAAACTTGATTTTTCAGCTCTCCGACCTTAACCTCGGCCTTCTTCCTTTTCTCCTCCTCTAAGGCTAGGGTGACCTTCAGCCCCACCGAGGTGAGCTCCTCTTGTCTGAGCATCTCCCATAGACTTTCGACCTCGACCACCTTCTCCTTTAGTAGGTGGTCAGCCTTGGTGGCCTTTTCCTAGAGGTGGTCAATTTTGACCTAAAGATCCTCTTGGGCTATTAGTGCCTCCAACCTCAGTCGATTCATCATTTTGATATGCACGAGTATTTGATGATCTAACTGTAGCAAATAAATTATGATATAAAAAAAATTGATAAATCAATTATCTTGAGGAAGGTTTCGAGGGAATTCCAAATAAACTACGTATGCTCGAGGTCAGCCATTTGGTCCACCACCTCGGGCATGATGAACTTATCGGTTAAATCTCGGATAAGCTCTGGATTGTTGAAGGGGTCTTCTCTCGGATTATTGCCATCATCACTGACCCCACCAGGGTGCACCTTGCGATGCACTTTCATGATGACCTTTTTCTCCTTCTTCTCCCCTTCTCCCCTTCTAGTAGGAGGTTGTGGGGCTGGGTCGTCAGCTGGAGGACTCATGGATGATGAAGGCATGGAGCCCTTGGTAGTGGCTTCGACCCTGATGGTGGGGCTGACCTTGACAATGGCAGCATCTCGATGGTGGCGGTGGCATCAATAGGTGCTGCAGAGCTGGAGATGTCTACTCTAGGTTTCTTGGCAGCAGGCTCATCGGATGTGGTACCTTTTCTTTGTGGACCTGGAGCCTCTTTGAAAGCATTTCAACAGCCTTAGCATCCATCTCTACCATAAAGATAAAAGTACAATCAGAAAAAAAGAAAGAAAAAGAGGATAGTCCACCGACTTCGATCGCATACCTGATAGATTCAGAGGTCTAAGATCGAGGTTGAACAAGATTTGTTCTTTTATTAGCTCAGATATCAGAGAAGTTTGGTAATCTCTGATTATGGTGACCAACTCTTGATCCGCATTCTCTAACCCCGAGGCTCGTCGGATAGAATCCCTCAAATATCCCCTAGGTGGGAGTCCTAAGTGCAGGGTCAGGCAGGGAACAAAGGTAAACTTTTCTTTCCAATTATGAATGGAAGAGGGGGCACCCTTAAGCAATCTCTTCTTACCAGATTAAAAAAAAGTATACCACCAGTCCTTAGCAGTAGGGTGATGCTTAAAGATGAAGAGGTTCAAAAAAGAGCAACCATGGGCTGGACCCTGGCGGATATACAGATAGTAAGGAATCCTATAATAAACCTAAAGGAGTTTGAAACTACCGAGGCTAGGAAGATGTTTAAAAAGTGAAAAAGGGCGACAATGAAGTTAGGAAGGGAAAGTCTCAATCCGGCGTGGATTGCCTTTAGGTACAAGCAGAATCGACCTGGAGGAGCACAAGCCCAACCACTCAAATCAGGAAGTTCTAGCTTGTACTCGGCAGGCACCTCGTACTGAATCCTAACTAGCGATAGATCTTCAATAGTCAAGGAGTAGGGAATGGACCCCGGTAAAAAGTCTGGCTAAAGTACTGCCCTAGATCAAACCTTGGGGTTTGGGTTAGCCAAACTCCTAGAACTGTTGGACAAGAAAACCTTGGATGATATCTAGATCAAGTTAAATCAAATAAAATCTCCAAAAAAAACTCAGAAAAAGGGATGATGGAAGCCCAAAAAATGGAGAACAACGGTGTCCACCCAAAAAAACTTGAAGAAATCCAAAGAATGCAAGAAAACTAAAAGTCAAGAGGACAGGGATAAAAGACCGACCTAAAAAAATATGGAAAGAAGACCGAAAGGATGAAAGAGGATCGAAGAAAGATGCTGGTGGTCAGAAGTGTCACAGAAGGAGCAGGGGCGACAAGAATAAGAACACTCGGAGACAATTGGAGATAGAAGAAGAAGAAGAAGAAGAAGCAGAAGCCTAAGCAAAAGCAAGAAACCATAGATGAAGGGGGAGGAGTTTAAATAGAAAATCATAGCTCCAGAGGAAGTTATGATTGCGGGACTCTATTAGTCAATTCCAACCCGTCATGTGTCCCACTCATATCTGTGGCCTGGTAAAGCAATAACCGCACCGTACATGGAGCTCTATGCCAGATGAGTTTTCGAGGGGCTACGTCCATTCAAGACATTCGACATCAAATCATAGCACCAATTTGAAAAGAAAGATAAAATGTTTTGTTCTCCAAGGTAAGAAACTATCCAAGAACTTTAGCCGCAGTGGCTTTCTCGTACTTCCTTCATTTGAAATTCAAACTCGAGAGTAGCGGAACAAGTGATGGAGGGTAAAGTGGCTCCCATTGAAGTTCTTTTCCAAAGTCTTTGATCGTTGACCTCCTTCCTATTGGGATTCATCGATCTCCTTAGTGAAGAGTTCATGCTGTGGAACCTCTCGAAAGTGCATAGGAGTTTGGCGATACAATCTTGAATAAGTGATGGAGAATTACTGTTATGCTAACTTTGTCCTTTGATTAAAAATGAATAACAGGTTTGAAGCCCGTCCATGCCCCTTCTAGATGATCTCCCTCCAGTCGAACTTCTTTCAGATAATCTTCCTCCAGATGATCTCCTCTAGTTGAACCTCCTTCGAACAAACTCCTTCCAATCGAACCCTCTCTGGATGATCTCCTTCAGTTGAACCCCCTCCGGACGATCTCCTCTAGTCGAACCTCCTTCAAATGACCTCCTTCAGTCGTACCTCCTTTAGATGACCTTCTCTAGTCGAGCTCCTTCTAGACGGACTTCCTGCAGTCAACCTCCTTCCAATTGATCTCCTGTAGTCGACCTTCTTCCAATCAATCTCCTCTCAGTCACCCGGAAGAACCTCGTCGTCCACATGAATTTGGCTACTAACTCAATGTGAGCCAACTAACATACGAGCAACCTTAAAAGAGTTCGAACTCCTCTAGAATTGTTCATTACCAATGCCTACTCTGTTCAAACTCCAACAAATGGATCTTAACTGCCTACAAGTTGCAACAAATGATAACTCATCCTCCATAACAAACTCCACATGGCCTGAGCGGCATACTACTAGATGGTTATGGTTGTCGCTATCAATTTGTTACATGCTCTATCTATAAAAGAGATCCTTCAGATACATTTTCTCTAAGCTCTCTTCTCTTTTCCGCTATTCTGCCTTTTTATTTTCTGAGCACTCCATTCCAATTGATCGAAAAATTGACATTAACGTTAGAGGATCCTGCCGGAGCCACGCACCTTTGGTTTGAACTTTGTTTTGTAGGTCATGTCAACAACCTTGCCTTCCTCACTCCAGTCATCTCCAGCATCCTCATGGATTTCCGCACCAACGTCGGTGGCCTCGACTTTCCTACTCCAGCCATCTCCGACATCCTTACAAATTTTCACACCAACAATACCTATTGCATATTTTTTTCTAGATTTATATAATTAGATCTAAGAACCCTTAGATCAAATCAGATCAATAAAATTTTTTTAAAATTTCACTACATCAGATCTGATCTGATCAGCTCGATCTATGAGTACCTTTAACTAGTATCAAAGCTAGGTTCTAGGTTCAAAGATCTAGATTATTTAGATCTAGATTAGATTTTTGATGAGATCAAAAATAGAATGTTATTAAATTGCATGAGATGTAATTTACATTGATACATGAGATGTATGTAAAGCATGATTAGATTAGATCAAATTTTATATATATGATATATGCTATAGATCTAGATCTGTTAGTAGTAGTAAAAGTATTCTGAATGAGGTAGTCCTCTTGGCCGTCTGGTCATAAGAGTAAGAAGGGCTTTAAAGATCCTCACTTTCCATTCAATGGGGTGCTCTTATGGCACATAGGGGTGTTGCGTGACTATCCTCATGAAGAAGAAATCAAAATTTACTTTCTACTAAACCCTAGATCCAAAAACCTTAAGATCTATTTTCATGCTTTGTTACTTAGAACCCTATTACACTTAATTAAGAATTAAGTCATGAAATCAATTAGATCTAAAAATTAAGAATTTAAATATCTAAGATACTTTCATAATACATGGGTACAAGGCATGGGTAGCTTAATTAGGTCTAGCTTGAGTAGTTGATCAAATCGAATCAAGAGTTGGTTAGGATGGAATCAAGAGTGCTCAAATTGATTAGTCGAGTTTGGTCAAGATCGATTAACAATCATATGTTATCGATCACTTGAAGACCGAATTAATTTGGCTCTCTGGTTCGAGTCTAGATTGTAGACGAATTTGATTAGTTCTAAATTGATAAATTGGTGTCTAAGGTAAGTCCAGTAGATACAACTAGAGGTCTTTAATTGGGAGCTATTCACCTATGATTCATTTGAAATGAGTTAGTGGCAAATCCCTCCCACCGATCTCACTTACTTGGCCAATTGGATCGATCAAGTTCTGTATTTGGTTGCCAATGTTTCAAGCTAACCCATCCTACTAGGTTAGTCATAATAGTTGTTGGTGCAAAAAATGGTCAATCGTCGAAGTTCATTGGAGTTGGAGGAGATGATTTCACCAACGAGACCTATAAGACAAAGTCCGAATTGGTGGTAGGTGGCTTTGGCGAGGATCCTCCGATGATCAAGTTAGGTTTCTAGCCAACAAGAATAGAGTACACAAGAGAATTAGAGTAGAGAGAAGAGTTTAGAAAAGAAAATGTATCTAGAAGATCCTTTTTATAGAGGAAGCACGTAATAGATTGATGGTGATAGTTATAATAGAATGTTAGAAGGAAATTCCAACCACTTGGAGTTTGTTATGGAGAGTGGGCTGTCATTTATCGCAACTTGATAACAATTGAGTATTGTTTGCTGGAGTTTGGACTGAAGGTCAAAGATTTCCAAGCTAGGTAGTACTATAGTATTCATGCTGAGATTTGGAACTGGAGGTCGACCCAACTGAGCTTGAAGGTCGGCTCCTAAGTTGCAGATGGTAGGCTCATAGAGTAGGCTCTATGTTTAAATCTTGATGGAGCTATCTTTGATAGCTTTTAGGAGCTCAACTGCCTTCCAGGTTGGCTAAGAATCAAGCATAGGTATTCTGGTTTGTAGAATTAAAAGTTGGATGGGAATGGCGGGTTCTGCACTTTGAACTACAATGAAGATGTTCCAGTCACTTTGATGGAATTTGGCTAGAACTCAAGATCATCCTTGCCAGGATGGAGGAACACTAAGTTCCAATGCTTGTGAAGTTGCTACTACCTATCCCAAATTGAGGATCAGACCCATATTGATGACAAGATCCCCTTGCTGACTTAAGTTTGTCCGGCTGAGGTCCTTGGTGTAAAACTGGCGAGATTTACTATCGATAGAGTGAGGTAGAGGAGTTCATTCAGCACTTAAGGTCGGCCGTTGGTTAAGGTTGGATGGTGCTAAGGTTCCATATTCATGGGACAACTGCTGCTTATTCTGGGCTAGGAATTAGAATTAGTTGGACGGCAAGCTGTTTCCACTGTTTAGGCTCATTTGGCCGAAGTTTGCAGTGTGGTTACGACAAGGTCTGCCATTATCAGGGAGGCGCTGGGAGGACTTCTATTGAGGTCGGCTGGTACACAAGGTCGGACACCCACAGAGGCTTCCATCATTCCTAGAATGGGTCATTCTTGAATGAGGCTCTGAGCTCAATCATCTTTGGAGGCCGATCTTCAAGGATTTGCTAAGACCAGGGGATTGACCCAATCAAGGTTTGGATTTGATCACCACAACTTCAGCCGGCACTATATCAAGGTCAAACTTCGATGGGAGATACTTTACCTCCAATACTTGTCCCCCTACTTTCAAGTTTGAAGTTTGGACGAAGGGAGTACCGAGAGCTTGCAATCGCCAAAGTTTCTTCTAGCTTCCCGCCTTCAGGAGATGGAAAGTTTTGGCTCATTCAAACCGACGCGAAAACCTCTTTATTATTGAATGACCCAAAATGACCTTGACCTCCAAAATTTTTTTCGACATGAAGCTCGAATGTATGGTGCCATAAAAGTTTTGTTAGACATCTATAGCTGCCATGATGAGATGGACATGCGGAAGCATGTGGCTCGACGTCGCTGATCTACAATCATAACCATCTTGAGGCCCATCGGACTATTTAAACATTTTCTTCCCCTTTTCTCCCCCTATTCTGGTTCTTCTTTGTTTCTTGCTTTTCATCTTGCTCAAGTCCGAAAATCCCATTCCGTTCCTTCTATGGTCTCTTTGATTCTTGATGCCCCCTCTATCCTTCATCATTCTGGTAGCACCACCAAGCTCTTCATCTGACTTAGGTTAGCATTCTAACTCTTCTCTCATATTTTCTTATTTTTCTTTCATTTTTCATCCTTCTAGAGTTTTTAGGGGAGGGTTAGTTATTCTTTCTTTGCCAATTTCTTTTGATTTCTTGTGTGTTTTCTCTAATTTTGTTCAATCCAAAATGACTTTCGAGATATCCTAGTCTAGCGGTTCTAGGAGCCCGTATGGCTCGAGCTTCCCAAATCCTGATCCTAGGAAAGGAGCCGAGCTTAGAGAAGTACTTCGTCCAACTTTTATCCCAGGAACCATTCCCTATTTCTTTTCCTCTGAAGACCTTTTTCTAATCTAGATTCAGTATGGTGTCCCTCTGGAGTACGAACTGGAGCTTCCTAAGTCGAGTGGTCGAGCCCGTGCCCCTCCTCCGGATCGCTTCTATTTATACATAAAGAATCTCTGTGCTTGATTACGACTTCCAATCCCCCCTTTTGTGATTAGCCTTTTTCATTTCTTGAACATATTTCTGGCCTCTATCATCTCGAACTCCTTCAGATTTATTATAGAATTTCTTTCTCTTTATCTTTCAACCAAGGCCCATCCTATAGTTTCTTTGTTTCGAACCTTTTTCATCCTTAATCACTATCCTTTTGCTAAGGTCTGGTGGTATTTGTCCTCCTAGTTCAGTAAGAAGAGATTGCTCAAGGGTGCTCCTTTCTCTATTTATAATTGAAAGAAAAAATTCTTCTTTATGTCCTACCCCTCTGTAGAGTTAGGGCTTCCTTCATGGGGCTAATTAAGGGATTCAGTACATAGAGCCTTTGGGCTGAGCGAGAGGTTCTTGACTCCACTACCATATTGAAAAACTATAAAGCCCCTTCGCTGCCCGAATTAGTTGATAACTAGACTTTATACAACCTCAGCTTAAGCCTGTTTAACCCCAAGGGTGAATACTTTGTACTTTCTTTTCTTGCTCCTTTATCTTTTTTTTTTAATTTTGGCTTGCCCATGATTGCAAACAAACAATACCCCGAAGGAGTAAATGCAGCACTATATTTTAATTTAACAAAATCTCGATCAGGATAGTCTATTTGATGGATATTGAAATTTGAAATATAATATAGATGGCTTGTTCAGGATTGATAGTTAAATTCTAGGTCATCTTTTGAGCATTTAAGTCAAGGGGATGAATTATATGGTAACCATATGCCACAGATTCTTGGATATTGTGATGTGACTATTCAACCTATTCGGACATTGGGTACCATTGATATATGGTTACATCGATTGGTACAGAAATTGGTTCATATGCTATCAACTTAGGGTTCAAACTTATAAGGTCATACATAACAAAAGTTTCTACCTGATCTAATGGCTGATCTAGAGTTTTAATGGTCTAGGACTATGGTCAAGGGTCCCACTAGACTGGAACTCTATGATCAGAGTCCCATTAGACTAGGATTCTATCTTTACTAGATAGGAACTCTAATATTATTAGAAGATTAATTAGTAATTAGATTGTTGATTAGCTTAATTTGATTAAGCGATGAGGATTTGATCAAATCTGATTGAATTTGATTCAAATGGGTTTGACCTGATCAGGTCATGAGATGACCTAACCGCTAAGGAAGATTCAATCCTAATTTGATCAAGATCTGGATCTAATTAAATTTTAATTTGATTAGAATTTAATTGAATTAAAATAAGTCTAATTTGATTAGATTTGATCCAGTCTAATTGGATTTGGATAAATTGGTTTGGATGAAACCAATTTGGACAAAGTTCAAAGCTAGTTTGAATTTAAAACTCCCTGCGCCAACTTTAACCATGCCCTCTCCATGCCCTCTTTTGATTTTTGCATAAGATTTCTGATGCAAAAATATGTGTGCGCCATCCTCTCTTTCTTCCTTTGACCTGGTCCAAGTGTCGGATTAGTTCAAAATAAGTTAAATTTTGAATTCAACTTAAAGTGGTTGGAGGTTGGAACCAATCCAACCTCTCAACCTTATCCCTTCTCCATGCCCTCCTCACTTTGTTTCATTTCTTCATGAACTTTTTTAAAGTGGGCATGCAGAAGGAGAGTCCTTCTGCTTGTCGCCCACCTGGATGAGGCATTGGAAGTGGATAAGATACCACTTGAATTTAAATTCAAGTGGGAGGTTGAAATAAGTTCAACTCCTTATCTTATCCTATCTTACGCACAATTCACATCGAAGTGTCACCTATTAAAATCAAATTTTTTTTGGCATGCGCAAATTTGAGAGAGGCTTGATAAGGAAGCATTTTTGGAGAGAGAAACCTGAGGGGGTGCAAATTTCTAGGCATGAGAAATCCCAAGAAAAGAGAGTCTGTGCCACTTGCTTCTCATTCCATGCAAGTTTAAATTAGATTTTAAATTATGCATGCCTGCAACTGAGAAAGGGGTTTCTCAGTTAAATAGTGAGTGTGGTGTGAGCTTCTTTTGGGCATGAGGTTTTTGTTGGTTACAAAAAACCTGAGACTGGGGACTCTAGGATTTTTGGGTGTTAGTAACCCTAGGATTTCGATCCAGGATTTGGATGGAGAGATTGAGTGCTATGAGTGCACGATCACCACCAAATTCATCACACCACCTCATCATCCTCCAATCCTCGCATCCTAACATTCTAGAGCATCTGGGAGATTGGAAGAAAGGTAGTTGATCGGATCGATCAAGATAAGCCATCGAAGGCTCTAGCGAGGAGCTAGCACTCCGGTAGAGCTGGTCGGGATCAAGAGCTTTGTGTGGATTGACCATAGAAGTCAGATGATTGTGCGGCTATATCATGATGTCAGGAGCTTCTTCTAGTGATTTTAGATTATGGAGTTCGACTACCGACACTCAGGTTTCATTTTCTGAATACGAGTAGATTAGTAGATATGATTTACTAATCTTATGCAATCAATTTTTCTATTTCATTTAAGCATGTCTAGATCCTAGTATAAGATTTTTGATGTGATCATTGCATACAAAAAATTAATATTAGATTAATTTTAGCTTTTGCTATACATAAATTTAAAAAAAAATTTGAAAAGCATGCCTAGAATCCTGCATCATTTCCATCAGTGGTATCAGAGCACTAGGTCGCATGACATGCTTTATATGTTAATTAGAATATAAATGCATGTATATATGATATATTTTAGATTCAGATAATTTAGTGATCAAGGATGAATGAACCAGCAAGCCATCCGATCATAAGGGATAAGTATGGTTTAAAGGCCTCCTTCCATTCAATAGGATCTCTTATGACGGTAGGGGTGCCACCGTAAACTCATTCATTAAGATAAATAGTAAAAAAGTTTTATTTATTAAAATTATTTTAAATTGAAAGTTAAACATGAATAAGATTAAATTATATCTAAAATGTTGATTCATGGTTTAATTTTCGTCATGCTTGATTTTTTGTTATGAAACTAGTAATAAGTTGCTATTTATGAAATGAGCTGATCAATTTCTGGAATAAGTCGATCCATTTAGTGAATAAAAAATAAAAAAATCTTTTAAAATTTAAAAATTATTTTTAAAATGTCGAACCCCAATTCATCAGCCTAAAAACTTATTAAAAAAATTAAGTGTTGTCTATTAGGCTCTAGAATTGTGAATTAAAGATCCTAAGATAAAAGCATAAAACTGTGGGTTAAAGGATTAGATGAATTAGATCCATTAATTGGGTTAGACCTAAGGTTAGTTAAAGAATGGACTTAACTAGAGTATTTGATCAAATCTAACCAAATATTGAATTAGATTAGATCAAGGACACTCTAGATTCAACTTCAATGGTTGTAGTTGAATAAGTCCACGTCTTTAACAAGGACCAAGATGGACTTGATTCATGGCTAAGTAGTCAAGTCCAAAATTACTAGGTTGATCAGATTGAATCTAATTAACTAGTTGATGTCTAAGGTAAGTTTAGCAGTCTAGATGAGTTAATGGCATATCCTTTCCACTGATCTCACTTACCTGACTAACATGGTCGATTAGGATTTGATTAGATCACTTAGTGATTCGAGCTGATCCATGTAATTAGGAATCAGTTTGACTGATTTTAATTAGTAAGATTGAATTAGGTGCCCATAGACTAAAATTATTCCTAGTCCTCATTTATTGACTTGGTAAAGTCAGTGGAAGGATTTGACTTAGTGAAGTTAGTAGAAGTAAATTGGTCCGTATCTTTTCTATTCTTAAATCATAAGTAATCTAAATTATCTAAATTATTAAATTCTTAAAATGATAAAGTTATGGAGATAACTGAGTCATAGCCTCCCATTAAGATGAATGGTAATGAGTCCAATTTTCTAGGTGGACATTGGAGGTACCTTACACCAGGTGTTTACATGGATATTAAAATTACTATCCATCAAATGATGATTAGGTCGCACTCTTTGAACAACGATTAGGTTGGCCAGAGCTTTCCTCGAGCTTGGTCTTCGTTCGTTTGATGAATCGAACTCAATCATGTTAATGGTTGGATCTAACTAGACCTTTTTAGTGGAGGCCATATCCTACTAAATTGGCTTTTAAGGCAAAATAAATTACTAAAAATTATTTAAAGAAATAATTGATTGTAAACCTACCTATAGATGCACATGGATTGGCCAGAGCTTTTCTTGGGCTCATTTGTGATCTATGTGGATTTCAGTATTCACTAAGGAGTTAGTATAATTTTTTGAATTGGAGGTAGAGGCTACCAATTCGTAAAAATAGTAGAAAAATCTTTAGACTAAAGTTCAAGTCTTTAAAATTAAATAATTCAAGTACTAATATGGTCTTATATTTTTTTTTAGATAAATAGAATAGCTAGTATTAGTCCGCTCCGTTCACTGTTGGATAGTTTCAAGCTTATAGGACCTGACTTCAAGAAGTTTAGTATTGACCCTAATCAAGTAGATCCAAAGAGAAATGGTCATCTTGATTCGAATAGACTGAACAGGAGAAATCAACAAATTATTGCTAGTCAAGATTATTATATGATAACACATTATAATTTTTTTATTTATGATATTTCTACCTGGGTATTAGATACTGGAAGTTCAGTTCACATATGTAATTCGTTGCATGGACTTCAAATTAGTAGAAAGTTTGAGAATGGCAAAAGATTCCAGAATGTTGGGGATGGAAGGAATGTTCCGATCCTAGCATTGGAAACTCTTGAGCTTGTTCTTAAAACTAATAATGTTATTTTAAGTGACTATCACTATTGTCCATCTTTTATGATAAAAATATAATATCTATTAGACTTTTGGCTCAGGATGGTTATTGTTTATCGATATTAAAAAATTATTATAATATCATTATGAATGATGTTATAATAATGCGAGGATAATTAAGAATGATATTTATATTTTATCATAATCTATAAGTATAATGTACACGTCAAATAAATATCCAAAACTAAATAATATCACCAATACCTATCTTTGGCATTATTGGCTTGGTCATATAAACAAGAATAGGATCAACAGGTTAGTCAAGGGGCGTATCCTTAACATCGATGATTGTAAATTATTGACTACCTGTGAGTCTTGTCTTCTTGGTAAGATGACCAAATCACCTTTTATTGAAAAGGATGAATGGGCCACTGATCTTCTAGATCTAGTACTTATTGATGTATGTAGACCTATGAACACATGTGCCAGAGATGGGTATTACTACTTCATTACATTTACTGATGATCTATCTAGGTATGGGTATGTCTATCTTATGAAGAGTAAATTCGATTCGTTTGAAATGTTCAAACGATATTGCAATGAGGTAGAAAAATAATTTAGGAAGAGTATTAAAACTCTTGGGTCAGATCGAGAAGATGAATACCTTTCCAATGAATTTTTGACATATCTAGAAGAGAATGAAATTCTCTCTCAATGGACCCCTCCTGGAACACTACAACATATTGGTGTGTCTGAAATGAAGAATAGAATTCTGTTGGACATGGTTCGATCCATGATGGAATTTGTGAGTCTGTCAATTTCTTTCTAGAGTTATGTACTTGAGACTGCTTATTATGTTTTGAGCAAGTCTATTGCAAAAATTTCATATGAGATATGGACTGGGTGTAGGCCGACACTCTCTCACCTTAGGGTCTAGGGATGTTCGGCTTATGTGAAATATTTATAGGTAGAAAAGCTTGAATCTAGGTCCGATAAATGCTTATTTATAGGGTACCCCAAGAAAATTAGGGATTATTAGTTCTACCTTGTTGAAGAGCAAAAGGTATTCGTCAGCAATAAGACAGTCTTTTTGGAAAAGAAGTTTCTTAAGGAAGGAACAGCTACCTCTAAGGATGAGCTTGGTGAAATTTGATAGGTGGAAGAACTAATACATTCTAGTGAACCTCCAGAACTGTATTTGATAAGATCAAATCCAGAGCCCATTGTAGAGGCATCCTTGAGAAGATCTGATAGAGTACCATGTCAGCCCATCAGATACTATGATTTCTTGATCTGGGATGATGATCCTATTAAACTCGATGAGAATGATGAGAATCTAATTACTTACATGAATGCCATGCAGAAGTTTGATTCTGATAAGTGACTGAAAGCCATAAAGTCTGAAATGAAGTCCATGAAAGTCAATAGTGTATGGACACTGGTTAATCAATCTAAATGGGTAAAACTCATTCGATGTAAGTGGATTTTCAGAAAAAAAGAAGCACAGATGGAAAGATGAAGATCTATAAAGTCCATTTAGTTGTCAAGAGATATCGTCAGCATTATAGTATTGATTATCATGAGACATTTTCTACAGTGGCAATGCTCAAGTCAATTCAGATTATGCTTGTGATAGCAGCATACCTAAATTTTGAGATTTGACAAATGGAAGTGAAGACAGTTTTCCTAAACAGAGAGCTGAATGAAGAGGTGTATATGATATAGCTTGAGGGATTCACTTTCATAGACGAGTCCAAGGTGTGCAAGCTTCAGAGATCTATCTATGGATTGAAGTAGGTATTTTGGAGTTGGAACATGCATTTTGATAAGATGATCAAAACGTATGGCTTCGTTAAGAATGGCGAGAAATCTTGCATCTATAAATGAGCTAATGGTTTTGTAGTTGTATTTCTTATACTATACATGGATGATATTCTCTTAATCAAGAATGACATTCTTACACTATAGGTAATACAGGTTTGGCTTCGTCTCAAGTCTCCATGAAGGACTTAGAAGAAGCTTCCTACATTTTAGGAATGAAGATATATAGAGATAGATCTAAAAAGTTACTTAAATTATCCCAGTCCACATACATCGATACCGTGCTGAAAAGATTCAGCATGGTAAATTTTAAGAAAGGCTATCTTCTGATAGACTATGAAATTTCTCTCTCAAAGAGGGATTGTTCGACAACTCCTCAAGAGAGAGAGCATATGAGTAGAATATCATATGCTTCGATAGTGAGTTCTGTTATATACGTCATGACGTGTATGAGACTAGATGTGGCATACTCACTTGGAATAGTGAGTAGGTACTAGTCTGATTTGGATGAGAATCACTAGAAGGTTGTAAAGACAATCTTGAAGTATGTAAAAAATGCTAAGAACCAGTAACTCATTTATGGAGATGCTGGCTTGAAACTTGTGGGATATACTAATTTTAGTTTTTAGTCTGATCATGATGATAGTAAGAGTGTGTTAGGTTATACTTTTATCTTAAATGATGGAGTGGTCTGCTAAAAAGTTTCAAGTAGCACACTGTGGTCGATTCTGTACGCAAGATAGAGTATGTCATGATATTCAATGCTATGAAGAAAGCTGTGTGGCTGTGAAAGTTTCTCGATGAGCTGAAAGTGGCATCCTTCTTGGATGGTCCGATTCTGCTTTACTGTGATAGTACTGAAGCTATAGCTCAAGCGAAGGAGTTGAAGGCATATCAACGTACCACGTACATTCTACATCGCTACCACCTTATACGAGAGATCATGGAATGAGATGACGTCGAGCTTCAAAAGATCGACGGAAAGAAGAATGTGGCCGATCCATTAGCTAAAGCCCTTAGAATCAAAGAGTTGGATAGTTATAAATGGAAGATGGGTATTAAATATTATTCTGAATGGCTTTGGTCTAAGTGAAAATTGTTGGAAAATGTATCATAAAGCCAATCATCTAAGTTATAGATGGTTGAGCTGAATGTAATTTATACTTGAATTATAAATAAATAAAATTATTATTCTAACTTTTCATCACTTTTGTGTATCTTTCTTTAATGAACTCTTCTATGATGAAGTCCTTAGTTAGGATTATTTAGACTCGATAAAGGAGGATTTGACATTTAGTCATTTTATTTGATTGCGATCAAATGATATGTTGTTACTTAGGACAATAACATTTATCAAGTATAGGTTGTTGCATACCATATGAATTGGTTATCCTCTTAACCAAGGAGTATGGAGATATTGGTATGACATGCAGGTGAAATATAGGGATACATTTTACTGATCGTGATCCAACTACAGAGCTCTCTGCTGTCAAGAGTTACTCATGAAGGATATGGGTATAAGTATTTCTTAGACCTGAGATTACTATGGTGACTTGCAAGCAACTCACTCTACTTTGGTATTGGACTACTTGAATTTCTAATTCAGTGATGGAAGGTTACTAGGTGCAGTCAAATACTTGTTTAGTCGGTACGTGAGTCAAGATGGGATTGACCCCTCCAAGTGTTGGAGTAAATGCATTACTATATTTCAATTTAGCAAAATCTCGATCGAGGTAGTCCATTTGCTGGATATTGAAATTTGAAAGACAATGTAGATTGCTTGTTTAGGATTGATAATTAAATCTTAGGTCATCTTTTGAGCATTTGAGTCAAAAGGATGAATTATACGGTAACTATATACCATAGATTCTTGGATGTTGTGATGTGACTATTCGACCTATCCAAACATCGGGTATCATTGCTAGATGGTTACATCGATTAGTATAGAAATTGGTTCCTATGCTACTGGCTTAGGATTCAAACCTATAGGATCATACATAATAGGAGTTTCTATCTGATCTAATAGCTGATCTAGAGTTCCAATGGTCAGAAACTCTGTGGTCAAGAGTCACACTGGATTGGAACTCTATGACCGGAGTCCCACTAGATTGAGACTCTACCTTCGTCGATTTCATTGGATTGAAACTCTGATATTATTAAAGAATTAATTAGCAATTAGATTATTGATTAGCTCAATTTGATTGAGCAATGAGGATTGATCAAATTTGATTGAATTTGATTCGATTGGATTTGACCTAATCAGATTATGAGATGACCTAATCGCTAAGAGAGATTCGATCCTGATTTGATCAGGACCTGAATCTAATTAATTTTTAATTTAATTAAAATTTAATTGGATTGAATTAAGCCTAATTTGATTAGGTTTGATCTAGTTAAATTGGGTTTAGACAACTTGGTTTGGATGAAACTAATTTGGACAAAGTTCAAAGCTAGTTTGAATTTAAAACTCCCTGCACTAACTTTGACCATGTCCTCTCCATGCCCTCTTTTGATTTTTGCATAAGACTTCTCATCAAAAATGTGTGTGTGCCATCCTCTCTTTCTCCTTTTGATCTGGTCCAAGTGTTGGACTGGTTCAAAGTAAGTTGAATTCTGAAAAATTCAACTTAAAGTGGTTGGAGGTTGGAACCAATCCAACCTCTCAACCTTATCCCTTCTCCACGCCCTCCTCACTTTGTCACACTTCTTCATGAATTTTTTTTAGAGTGGGCATGTAGAAGGAGAGTCCTACTTGATGCCCACTTGGATGAGGCATTGGAAGTGGATAAGATACCACTTGAATTTAAATTCAAGTGGAAGGTTGAAACGAGTTCAACCTCCCTATCTTATCCTATCTTACATGCAATTCACATCAAAGTGTTGCCTATTAAAATCAGATTTTTTTGGGCATGCACAAGTTTGAGAGAGGCTTCATAAGGGAGCATTTCTGGAGAGAGAAATTTAAGGGGGTGCAAGTTTCTAGGTGTGAGAAATCCTAGGAAAAGAGAGTCTGCACCACTTACTTCTCATCCCACGCAAGTTTAAAATAGATTTTAAATTATGCGTGTCTGCAACTGAGAAAGGGGTTTCTTAGTTAAACAGTGAGTGTGGCATGAGCTTCTCTTGGACATGAGGTTTTTTGTTGTTCATAAAAAACCTAAGAGTGGGGACTCTAGGGTTTTTGGATTTGAGTAACCCTAAAATTTTGACCTAGGGTTCGGGTGGAGAGATTGAGTGCTGTGAGTGCACGATCACCACCAAATTCACAACACCACCTCATCATCCTCTAATCTTTGCATCCTGATCTTCTAGAGTATTCAGAAGATCAAAAGAAAGGTGGTCGATCAGATAGACTAAGATTGGCCATCGAAGACTCCAGTGAGGAACTAGCACTCTGGTGGAGCTGGTCAGGATTAGGAGCTCTATGTGGACTGACCATAAAGGTCAGACGATCGTGCGATTGCATTGCAATGTGAGGGGCTTCTTCCAATGGTTTTAGATTATTGAGTTCAACTACTCATGCTCAAGTTTCATGTTTTGAACACGAGTAGATTAGTAGATATGATTTACTAATCTTGTGCATTCAATTTTTCTATTACATATAAGCATATCTAGATCCTAGTGTAGGATTTTTGATGTGATCATTGCATGCATAAAATTAATATTAGATTAATTTTAGCTTCCACTGCACATAAATTTTGAAAAAGTTTTGAAAAGCATGCATAGAATCCTGCACTATTTCCATCAGGTGTCTCCTCCGGGATGGCATCAAAATGAGCCAAAGTCAGAGACCCAAGCTTGGCCATTCCAACCAAGGCAGCTCCTGCCCAAGAAGTTGTCGCAACCCCACCGAGCTCAACCTCGTCCACCAAGATCGTTGCCTCCATGCCACCCGAGAAGAGGAAGAAGGTGGCAAAGAGAAGGAAGAGGGCCGCAGCCAAGAAAGCTTAGAAAAGTTCTGATGGGTCTGGCAGCAGCAGTGCCGATCTAGGCCGAGGCTCCTTTGATGACTGGGAGGTCATCCAACCCATTATGGAGGGCTGCATCCATCTAGATATAATCGAGAGGATGCTCTGAACTGATGATGAAGAGAGGATGAGAGACTCTGATATGGTCTTTTTAGAGGTAACTACTTTTCTTTTTAATCTGAATACACGTGCGCTCTCCAATGATAACTTATATTTTGTCATTTGTAGCAGGGGCATTACTTATTCACCAATGTGGAGGTGATCAACCTCCACAAGATCAAGATTTCAAGGACCGTTAAGAAGGCCAAAACTGCCCAAGAGGAGGCCAAGAATGCCAGGGCCGAGATCAAGCGCATGTGGGAAGCCCATTTTGCTGAGGGTGAGTATCTTCAAAAGGCGCTCAAGAAAGAAGAGTAGGCATCGGCCAAATTGAAGACTGCTTTGGCCTTGGAGGAGGAGAAGAGAACAAAGGTCGAAGCCAAGGTTGGTGTGGAGGGGGAGCGAGCCATTAAGTCTTTCAGATCTTCAAAGGAGATGGAAGACATCAAGGTGGCATTTGCCTAGGAGGCTTTTGGTAAGGGATTTGAGCTCTGCCAGAAGAGGGTCGCGGAGAAGTTTCCCGAGTTGGATCTTGGCTTTCTACTGGGAGAGTCTTCCAAAGATGAGGTCGAGCTTCCTATGATTGGAGTTGACCTTCCTCACATCGAGCCTACTGCTGCCGAACTTGCTGAACCTACCTTGTGCCTGCTGATGGGCCAATATCTGCCAAGGCCACACTAAGTTCTTCCACTGCTCCACCATCAGAGGTCAGCGACCTTCATTGATTGTACAATTTTTTTTTTCTTTCACATATCATGTATTGAAAATTTTTAGTCATTGAAATTAATTTTTCTCTTTTATCATACCCCCGTGTGTTGTAATATGCTTTTACATCAGACTTCACTTGCAAATACTATCATCATACGCAGTCTCTGACTGGTGCACCACCATTCACTACAATAAAATCAATTTTTTGCAATGCAAAAAATTCATCATAAATAATCAATTTTTGTCGCTAATAATTATTAGCGATGGAATTTGCATCGCTAATTGTTCATCACAAAAAATTAGATCGCAAATAATATTTGACAAGAAAAATTTAATTTTTATTGCTAATAAATTTTTTTATGATGAAAAATTTTTATCCAAGAAAACTTATTCATTAAATTATTTATGATGAAAATATTTATGATGAAAAACCAAAATTTTTCATCATAAATAATTATTTTTCTTGATGAATATATTCTCTTAGAAAATAAAAAAAAATTATTTATGATGGAAATATTTCATCATAAATAATGAATTAATTATGATGGATAGTTTCCATCGTAAACAATTTTTTATTTTTGATGAAATATTTTCATAAAAAAATAATTATTTGCAATAAAAAGTTTTCTCATAAATAATTTTTTATTTATAATGGATATATTTCATCATAAATAATTTTTTATTTATGACAAAAATATTCCATCATAAATAATAAATTATTTGCAATGAAAGCAATCCATCATAAATAATTTCATCATAAATTATTTTTTAAAATTATAAATAAATATATTTTATAGTTTATATTTTAAATATTTTTATTTATAATTTATAAAATAAAAATAAAAAATCCATAAAATAAATCCATAAATAAATTTCATCATTTCATGTACAAATAAATTTCATCATTTCATTGTATAAAAATATAGTTGCAAAAAACATTTTTTATAAATATAAAAGATATAAAATAAAAATAAAAATATATAAAAATAGATCGTCGATCATCAAGCATCGATAGTATCTAGAGAAGAGGAACGGACCAAAGAAAGAGAATGCTCAGAGGAGCTCAAACTGGCCTGCTGTTGCATCATCAGCTGCATCATCAGCTCCATCTGCACCATCCATTTCATCATCTACGTTTGGAATAGCTAGTACTCGTCGACGCATGCAATCATCTCAGTAGCCCACTGCCAATCCTCAGCATCCTATCTCTATATCTCTACCAACTAGACATCATAGGTAGCATGGATGTCAATCCTAGATGAATTGAAGATGTAGGAGCTCTGATCTCATGCTCTAGTCTCTTAACATAATAGGATCTCGTACCAAGCACCTGATCATAGATCTCATCATCTATGGGTGCAATCGAGCCCTCTAGGATAGGCTGGGATCTAAAGTCTATGATATGATCCTAAAAATTAAATTTATAGCTATTCTAAGTTTGTACTAAAAATTAAAATGCCAATGAAAATTAGGTAAAAAAACTTACATAAAGCTCCTGGCTCTCGATCGTCCAATCCCTTGATCATTGTTGATGGGTCCACTAGTAGATCTCGATTCTATCAAAAAGCTCGCCACTCTCTACATCTCTCTATAATTTAAGAAAAATTAATAAAAAAAATTTAAATAGTTAAAGAGTTAAAATATGATAAATAAAAATTATTTATCATCTGCTCCATATGGCAAGCGAATGGCCTCGAAACTTCATAATGCAAAACTGTCTGTCTCGCCCGATTCATAGTATTTTTGGCACATCGATCCTGCACAGTTAACAATCAAATTAGTTAGTAAATAACTAAATTAAAAATAAATAATTTAATTATTAAATTCTAAATAAAAAATTATCTGATATGCTGGATCCTCGTACGTGCGGCATATGATAGTCCAGTCCTCGATATTGATGCTATCATATGGCCACTATCGCATTGCCTCCATCCCCTGATCGTGCACTAATGCATACCAGTGGTGATGAATACGATGTTGGTACTTCTTGAAATGCAAGCATAGATGATCATCTACAATTCGCTGCATGCAATCATGCTCAAAATCAATAATATCAAATATAGCCTACCAATAATAAATATTATGAGAATATAGTATTAATTAAATATTTAAATAAATATTATTGTACTTGTAAGTGGCTATAGAAGACCTCTCTTTGAGCCCGTTTAACCTGACGTCAATTGAAGAGCATCATCTAGGAAAAATTGAGGCAAATGATGCCTAGCTCAATCTACCATGGTTCACACCATCCCCTAATAGGTTTGGTATAGTCTGACGGAATCTCGATGCAGAGATGCTGTCCCTTGTGTTCGCATCTCCAATGCTCAAGGATAAGATTCTTCGATGGACCTCATCCTCGTCTCACCACCATCAGAGAATAGCCTAAAAAAATAATGAATAAATTATTAGTATAATAGTCATCTATAAACCTAATAGGTAAATTAAAATCAAATTTTATTATATAAAAAATATTAAAATATCAGTCAGGTCCACCTTACTCGAACCCACCTCTATAGGGTCCTCTGGTAACTTGATGGTGCAGTAGTGGAAATTGAGGAATGCTTAGGGGTAGGCTAGGAACTCGAACGTCATCGTCTCCCTCCTGGCGCCATGTTGCAATGCTTAAACTATACATATAATTAACTTGATATATAAATATATATAATAATAAATAATAATAGTGAAAAATACATAAATGTTAATGAATAGAATTGAATTGCATACCATTATTATAAGAGATTCAATAAAGAATATAGATCTACTTATCAATATCCGTATCCTCCTCGATTTTTAGATCCTCCTTCGAATCATAATAATCAATTAATGTATTGTCTTCTATCTCATCATGAACGTCGCCCTCCGAATCATCAAGGTTAAATACAAAATCAGCTTCAACTTCATTGGATGGCAGATCAGCCCCATTCAAAGGGCTGTCATAAGTTCTTTGTCAACAAGATGCTCGATCAATGTTTGCTCTTTCTCTTGAAAAGCTTCCTCTTCATGTAGATCTAAATTATTGTCCATCTCTAGTTGGCTTGGTATGTCATATACGTCTCTGGGTATTATTCTTTGTACGACATGCCAATCACCTCGATATATGTACTCAAAAAATATATGAGATAACTACTATGAAATTTTCTATAATAGAACAAAGAACACCATGACAATAATAAAATATTGATGCATTTCTAAACTGCTCAAATTGGGGCATCCAAGAGCCATTCAAAGAGTCCATTTTGGAGACTCTGGGATCAACTTTTGAATAGGAGTCTAAGGTTACATCAATGCATGCATTAAATCATTACCAACCTGGATCTCAGATTAGATCCCAAACCAAATCCCAACCCAGATCCCGACTGAGATCCGATCCAAATCCCAAACTAGATCCTGGACAGGATCCCAGATCGGATCCCGAATCAAATCCTGATCTGGATCCTGATCGAGATTCAATCCAGATCATGACCCAAATCTTGAATCAGATCCTAGACCGGATCCCAGATCGGACCCCAAACCGAATCCCGACCCGAATCATGGATCGAATAGTTCATATATATTAAAAATTAAAATCTTCGACTAATGTAAATTAAAACATTAAATCATAATCATAATAAAATATAGGAACTAAATAAATAAAAAGATTAAATATAACAAGTAAAATCATAAAAGTATAATTCAAAATCTAACTATTTTAATTTTAAAAAATAATTTATTTTTACATATTTTATCAATCTATATTAAAATTTATTTATTAATCAAATTATTATTATTATTATTACTATTATTAAGGACTAACCCGGCCAACACCCTGCGGCCCCTCCACCCCCCATCCCTCGCGGCACCCTACCCCTTGTGGTGCCCTTACGGGACATACCACCCGCAACGCGCCACCCGATCCATCATCACCACCCATCCATGCCCCCCCCACCCCCTGCGCACACCTCTGCCTCACCCCACCCGCAGTTGCCACCTGACCCATCACCATCGCCCTCAATGCCCCACCTTCATGGCCCCCCACTTACAGCACCCTTCACCTCACACCATCTACAATCGGCCACCCACCTATCACCACTGCCTCTTGGTGCCCCACCGCTGTGGTGCCCCTTCGTTTAGCTGCCACCACCAGCAGCCCCCTGACCCATTACACCACCACCCATGGCCTGTGGCACCACTCCCTGTGCTCTCCGTCGCCACCGACCCCATATCGCACTGTGCGCAGATGATCGAAAGACAAAAAAAAATCTATGATCGATCGGGTATGGGATGGACTTACTTCGGTGCCAGACAGCAATGGCGGCAAAAGGCCGGCTAGCTGATAGGAGATGTAGTCACCAGTCGGTGGAAGCCAGGAGGAGGAATAGAGAGGAGAGGAGGGGTTTTGTAAGTAAAAAATTCATCAATAAAAGTATTAATTCATTAGATTAATTAAATTTATATTAATTTTTAATAATTAATGATCAATTTATATATAATTTTTAAGAAATTCATATTTTTATTAATTAAAAAATTAATTAAAAAAATAATAAAAATTAAAAAATAAAATTTTATAATCAATAGAAAGAGCTCATTTTTTTGATCATAACGAAATAAGTTTGGAGCAAAATGAAGCTAAAATGGAAAAGATATAAATTTTTAAAGAAATAAAATAAAAAAATTTAAATGAAAAATATCATACGGCTCAAACGGCTCAAGCTGCCACGCCGCAGCAGCTGGCGCATCCAAACGGGCCAAGTCAAGCCTACCAAGCCAGCGCGCCAAGCCATCCAAGCTAGCCGACTTAAGCTTAGAAGCCATCAACCAGTCTATAGAACAGTATGGACCGCCGGCTCAGCAGACACCAGCGAATTAGAGCCTGCCACGTGGTGGACCTAGACCCTTAAAGGGTTTACAAAAAATTAATCATGGCTTACAGGGCATTTTGGTCTTTTCATCTATCAATAGAAGGTGCTGATTGGTTACAGTGCACGATGTGGTCGGTCCACGCAGTCCATGGGAACAGTAAACGTGCGATCGTGCGGTGGTGGTTGTTTGCGGTTAGGATCGGATGGTTAGCATTTTTTTCGATTACTGATTTCACCTGGATCACCATCGAATGGTAGCGCTTGATTTCAGCTTCGATCCGACGATCCAGAAGGCTTCCGACGGTAATCAAACTCTCGGGCGCATGATCAACAGCGTAAATTCCTCCATCAAGCGTGATCCAATGGTCAGAAATTAATCCGACTTGATCTAGGCCATTACACGTCTATTTTTTGTATTTTTGGAAGCATCGGATCATCATCCAACGGTCAGAATTAAAAGAACTCAATAGGGGCTATTTTAATTCAAATTTCACTCAGATTTCTTCCTATTTTCATGATTAAAACAACTCTTAGTCCCACATTGCCTCTAAAAAAAATATCTAGCCTCCCTAGCTCTATAAAAAGGACCCAGGCCTTCAGAAATCAACATCTCCGATCAAGGTGAAGCTTTGGTATAGGGTGAAGCCAGGCTATGGGTTAATGGCTGCTTCAAAGCAATTGGTGCCGAGGAGAAGAGCTGGGCTTCTACACCATCTTTCCACCAATGCCGATCTAAGATCAGAGATCAGCCTATTTTATTTTTTTTTTATTTTATGTATTTAAATTATGAACTTTTTAATGCAATATTTATTTTTATGCTCTTTAATTTCATATTTTTTTGCAATTTAATTTCTATACTTTAAATTATTACTTTTTTTTATTTTATTGCAAATAGATGCTAAGATCTAACTAGTAGATCTTAGTACCAAGTTTAAATTTCTGTACCTTTTAATTTTTGCTTTTTATTTTCCGACTTCACTTTTGATCCCAAAACTCTTCTCTTTTCTTTTTCTTTTGTAAAATCAAAGATTTCAAATCTAAAAACACTACCTTCCCTGTGGATTCGACCCGACTCACTGCTATCTACAGATTTTTAATTATTTTAAGACAGTTGGATTAAACTAATAAACATGGTGTCTTAACGACAACATCGCATTCCTATCAAGTTTTTGGCACCATTACCGGGAATGGAATAGATGCTATTTTTTTCTTTGATTTCTTTGATTTTTTTTGTAAAGTAAATATTTTTTTAAATATTACTCACTAATTTTTTTTATTTATTTTGTAGAAAAAAAGAGAAAAGAAAGAAAGCATCTAATTTTGGTGAGATCAATCCTAACCCTAGTCCTCTTTTCTTTTTATTTATTTATTTACTTATTTTATTTTTAAATTAATTTTAAAAAATATTTATTTAAATCTAATTAAAAATCTCATGATAAGATTAGAAATCTTAACTGCTTAGAGCATGCATCATATTAGTTTTATTTTTATTTTTTTATTTTTTTGGTGATTGCTGGAGGCAAGGTAAGTCTTTTAGAATTCAATTAGTTGCATGCATCTAGTTTAAATTGCATAGAATTCTTTGATTGAAAATTTTTTTGTGCATGTTCATATTAAATCAACTTAAGGGCACAACCCAATTAAACAAGATAAGATGGAGATTTGATCACCCTTCCTTAGCCCACAAACAATCAACTAGCATCCTGCATTGACCTAAGCCTTTAATTCTAAATCAATTAGACATCAGCCCTAGGAACTCGAGCTTAATAGGATAAGGAACCCTAAGAGTTGAACCAGATTAGGGTTAGTCAATTTGACTAGTGTCTAGAAAAGTGATTCAGGGATGATTGGGCCTGAAGAAAGGTGGTTTCTAATTAGTTCCGTTAGCTTACCTGGCCAAGCATAATTGGTGTCTAAGGTAAGCAATGAAAGGACTCCCACCGA